>VWZW01003157.1:11616-84808 GCA_013397115.1 Edolisoma coerulescens
GCAGCTGGTGACTTTGGCCTTTTGTGGATGCACACCTTTCCCTCAGCCTGAGATGACTGAACAATAGGTTTCCCTTTATCTAATGAGCAGTTTGACTTTCAGTCCAAAGTCCCAGTCTTCAGGGAGGTTCTTTGGTTGTAGCTTCTTTATAATGAGCAAAACTTTATATCAATGTTTGAGGCATTAACTATTTTCAGTCTCTGACAATACTGGACTTCAAGGTTTTTGAAACCATGAAACAGGAGTTTACACGTATACAGCTTAAATTTAGGTAATACAGTTAATTGATTCTAATAGAGTTGAAGTATACCATTAACTTGTTGTGGTGAAAGTGAAAATTGCTACCTCATCTACCTCTAACAGTTAGAATTAGTGTCCAAAGGACACACACATTAAAAAACAGAGATGGAGCAGGATTCTGGAGTTGTTTCTACTCTCCTTGTCATGCTATGGCATTGTCTTTGTGTCTGCAGTAAACCTTCTCTTATCAGCACAATTTTAAAGTAGAGGTTGCTTATTCTGAAGATTTAACCCTGTAAAATTGATTTTTCTCTTAATTATGGTCTCTGGAAAGGGGTGAGTTTTTTCCCCTGGTCAGATACCATGATACAGTTTTGTGACAAATGGCTAACTTGTTCTCTTGTCTATGCTTAGTTATGTAAATTTATTTGTAGCTGCAGTTTTGCATCTGGAATATGGAGTCCTGAACTGATAGAATTATTGCATTCTGCTTTCTCATCATTCAAATGGTAACTACAAGCTATTTGATACCTATGCCTTATCTGAAAACAAGGGGAGATAGATTTTTTTTTTTGAAGTATTGTTGTTAAAGGTTTGATTTTGTTGTAGTTATTTTTTTAAAGCTCCTCATGACCTAAGTCATGGCTTCTAGTTGTTTTTTCCTTGGAAAAACCTCTCTTTAGTTAGTATACATCCTATATAATGTGTACATATTTGTTTATGTAAACAGTGGAAAATACAATATTATTAGGGAAAGGTAAACTGAGGAAGGCAAGAAAATGCAATGCAATAAAATAAAATAAAAAGGTTGTGGCTTTAAAAGAGCATTCATTATTTTGGGTGTTTTCTTTTGTTTTCTTTATAGGTGTTGTAAATTTATATGTACTAAATGTTGATTGATAGTTGTCTCACTGTTGAATACTTCCAGTATGGAAATGTGAGGGGTTTATGCGTGCATATCATTAGTGAGCATCTAGACCTGCCACATGCGTTAAGCTGTTGGGTTGTTTTGAAGTTTGTTTGATATTCTTTTGCAGCTCTGCTATGTGTGCCTTGTCTGTCCACTGCCCAGTTCTCCTGATTATGAAGTGGAATAAAATTGCTTTTAATGACTGTAGTGGGTTTGTTTGCATCCTTTACTTTCTGTGAGATAAGAATTAGAAGAAGGGCAAAAGCAGGCTCAAAACTTTAAAGAATATAAAGAAGTTTATTACTAACAGAATTTAAAGTAAAAAAGAAATAATAAGAAAGTAAAGCAAACCCTCCTTTTCCTCCAATACCTCCCCCTTTTTTACCCAACTCGCACAAAGGATAACAAATATGTGATTCAGGTCAGTATTGCAGTTCTTAAAAGTCTCTTCCATATTTGAGGAAAGGTTTCGTCTGCTTAACATGGTTTCCAAGCTGCCACTAGCAAACAGACCCGCCCGGAAATCTGCGGCCGTGAAAAACATTTCTCTCATGAATCTTGCAGTCCCTTCACGCTGCCATCTTGGGCTACACATGGGGTATGTCTTCTAAGGATAAGCAAATTCCAGCCTGAAAAGCAACGACTCTCTTCTTCACAAAATCTCTAAAAGTCTCTTACAGCTCCTAAGTGACCTGGCATGGCCACTTTTCTTTTTCCTCAGGCTGCACATAGAGTTCTCCTCCCCTTATGTCTTTTACAGAGAAATAAAACAGTTTGTGACATTACAGTCTCTTACCACAGCATGCAAGAAGCTTTTTTAAGCTACGCGGGAGAAACACGCTGCCGCCCTCTTTTCCAATCACCATCTTAGCTCCATTTCATGTGACTCACTTTCTCTTTCTCTTTGACCTTGAAGCCTCCATCTTGAAGAGCTGATTTTCTTTTTTGGGCTTTACGTCGGAGAGAAAAGCTTCTTTTCCTTTATGCTGCCAGCATGATGTTTTTCCAGTGCGATATAGGCTGTGTTGGTTGCAGAAAGCTGTATCTGCACCCGCTGGGTCTGTGCAGGGCCATGTGGAAGGGGGAGGGGAGCTACACAGCCGCCACAGTTGTCTCCCAGCTGCTTGTGGGCTCCGGGGGGCCCTCCTGCAGCGCCCCTGGGAGCCCACACCTCGGTGCCAGGGAGGGGAGTGGACGGGGCAGGGGCCCCGGCCCGGCCCAGCCACCCCTCCGAGGTAAAACCAGAAGCCCGAATCCCGTGCCCATGCTGCTTTTATTTGCAAAATTGTGAGAAGTGGTTCATCTAAAGCTCTGTCCATCAACTCAGTTTCAAACCACCACAATGACACATCTTGCAGCATCATAATTTCATTGTTTTCTTTTTTCCAATTCTGTCCTCAGTTCCATTACATCTTAAAAGGATGATGATGCTGAAGTTGCTTAAGGACGAGCTTTTTAAACTGAGAATTTTGGAACTCCAAATTTTCTTTCTTTCAGTGTTGCTTTTCTCCTAGCACTTGATTGCCAGCAATTTGCAGATGACAGTTTGTCTGTAATCCCAACAACCAGGATGTCAGCTTTAGTTCATTTTTTAAAAAAACCAAACAAAATAAAACCAAAACCACCCCCAAATTAAAATTTAATATTTAGATTTAATGCAGAAGGGTAAGGAGGGGAATTAGAAAGCCTAAAAGACCAAGTAAGAGGCCCAGAAACACAAACATGTGAGTGAGAGAATTGTGAGGTCTTCTGAGGGGACTTGAGCACTGGCAGTTTCTTTCACTTTCATTTAGATTCGTTTCTGCTTTGGCATAATCTTCTTTTGTTCCCATGGTGGTAATTGTGTTGGTTCAGCACAGCCTGGTTTTAGTAGGGGCGGGAGAAAAGCTGCTGGAAACTTCTATGTCCGGCACAGAGCCAATCACTGAAGGCTCTGACGATGGGCAGGTTACTAGCCCAATTAGAAGAGTTGGTAATGCCTCTGTGCTGACATATTTAAGAAAGGAAAAACTGCAGGAAGATCTCTTTTCTTCTGCCGAGGGGTGGTGAGGCAGCTGCCGGGGCCCATCCCGGTGGGGGGCTGCCGGGGCCCGCATGGCTGGAGCCCTCCTGAGGCCAGGACCGCATGGCTGGAGCTGCCCATGCGGTGCCGGCGAATACCACGCGGCCGGGGCTGGTCATGCAGTGCTGGCAGGGACCACATGGCCAGCAGCGAGAGACAGGGTGAGCAATTCCTTGATGCAGAGCCCGGATGAGATCAACCTCTTGACTGCAACTTACAGATACCAACTTTTTTCCAAGTCAGAGGAAAAGGAAGAGTGAGGATGCGTGAAGAAAACCAACATGGTGGCACCGAGGTCAGTGAAAAAAAAAGAGAGGGAGGAGGTGCTCCAAGCACTGGAGCTGAGATTTTCCTTCAAGTCGTGGTGAGGACTATTGTACAACAAACTGTTTCCCTGTAATTCATGAAGGGCATGGGGTGGTGCAGACATCCATGCGCAGCCTATGAAGAAGAGTACTCATGCTGGAGCGCGTGGATGCTGAAAAGCTGTAAACTAGCGAGGATCTCGGAACAGAGAGAGATGACCCTTGCTTTTAGAGAGAGAGGAAGAGAGCCTTCGCTTCCAAACTAGAACAGCTCATTCTTAAAAGACTAAACCCCATGAACTAAAATGACCCACGATGTGCGCTTTTGGGAGGACTGCTTGACCCGTGGGAGGGATTCACATTGCAGCAGGTTCGAGCGGGACTGTTGCTTGTGAAAGTTAAAACCAAGCTAGAAAAGTACGCAGAGAACTAGCTCTCGTGGGAAGGATTGCATGGCACAGCAGAAGAAACTCTTAAGCATACTGAAGAAGGATTTTTAAGAAGTGAAGTACTGACCAAACCAAGTTTTGTTTCCTTGCGCGGTTGGTGGAAAGAGGGAGGGACTGGCAAAGAAAGGTGTTCTGAAGATTTGCTTTGGTTCTCATTACCCTTTTTACTTTTAATTCTGTTAATAATAAATCTTCCTTATACTGTTTAAGTTTTGAACCTGTTTTCCCTTAAAAATTTTTTTTCAATAATCCTTAACTCATGAAAATGAAGTTTTTAATTGCTTCTCCTCTGCTCAGCTATAGCAGAGGAAAATAAGTGAATAGTTTTTTGTGGGTGTCTGGTGCTTAGCCAACGTCAAACTGCAGCAGTAATATAAGTTGTCAGGTTTTTTTTCCTTTTTCCTGCCAGCCGTAGCATCTAAAAAGCCATTTTCTCCTTTTCCATGTGCAGAGTGTTCTTCATAGTCATGGTCACATCTCTGAGCTGTGAAGGTGGAATGACTCACCTCTCCCTGCCAGTCTCCTGTTGAAATCCAGGCTGAAGCGATATTTCTGACAAAAGTCAGCACTTGCCTGCATGGGTTTTATTTGGTGCATGGCCAAGATGAGATGGGTGGGTGGGAGCGGGACAGATGACGTTCCTGCTGTGCCATGAGGGAAGGAGGATTGCTGGCTCTCCCTGGCTGTCTTCATAACATCCCTGCTCTGGTTCAGGAGGTGTTCATTTGGTCAGAGTCTTGCCTTTTTCCTCGTCTTAAAATTAAAAGCCAGACACGGTTAAAGGGAAAGGGGATTTTACCTCGATATTTATTTAAGGATCCCTAGGTGCACTACATCGCCCAGGTGGAGTGTGCTGAAATGCACATAGGAACGCGCACACACGAAAAATTGCATATACAACTTATTAGCCTTGCAAATTAGCCTATCTGTCAAAGATTCCCCAATGAGAGACTTGAATGAATCCGCCATTCTGAGGAATCTCCCCCTGGATGGGCCTATCTTAGTTTACAGAATGTGTTCTAGAGAGGACCTTGGTGTCTGGGGCTTTCTGACCCTTAGAAGTGAGGCTTCCAGGATGTTTGGTCTCCTGGCTTAACAGAACATTGGGTATCAGACTTAGAGAATTACAAGTATGAGGGCTAAAAGCACAAAGGATATATAAAAGCTATATAAAAGGCTATATAAAGGGGTATAAAAGGGGCATATAAAAAAGGGCAAAAAATCATCATGGCATCAAGAAGAACTGAAGCTTTTCTGAAGGTATTTGCAAGAAAATCCAGTGGACAGCTGAGCCTGGAGAGAAAGTGTGATTGCTGATGAATAGCAGGCTAAAATTAAATCAGAGCATTTTACTTTTAAATCAGTCTAAACTATTCCTGAAAACATAGTCAAATGAGACTTAGGCTTTGTCAAACACCTTTCATTCATAGCTATAATAAAAATGCTAAACTGTTTACAGAGCTGCTGTGGGCAATGGAAAAATACTGAAGGTCAAGGCTCAAGCTCTAAAAATTGGGATTGGCTTGTCTCATGTGATGCATCCGCTTTGAATTGAGTGAGTCTGGGTGTGCTTGAATATCAGTGCATGCATAAATGTTTGTAATGTGTTTTAAGGTAATTGCATCTCTTAACTGATAAGAGGAAGAAAGCTTTAATTAATCTGTCACTTGAAAGAAAACTTGGAAGTAACAAAAAGCTGTTATGTACTCCTTTTATGAGCAGAGAGAGAAAGTGTGATTTATAAAGTGCTGTTGGCTTGTGAGGCTCAGCAGTAGTGGATGGAAGCCTTGAGTTTTCTGTTGTTGCTGTAAAACTGGTGTTTGATATTGAGTCTGATAATCAATGTCAAGTGACCGCCTCTTTTTCAAGAGGTGTGTTGGGGCCTGGAGCCTGTATTGAGAGTAGGCCATCCTCTCTGAGAAGGGCATAGGGAAGAGAGAGCTGGGACAGAAATTGGTGTCTCTGATGGATAGAAGTAATTAAAAAAAAAAAAGAATTTTTTAAAATTCCAACTCTGGGGGTAAAACCAGGTGAGAAGAACAACCTAATTTATCAAAAAGAAGACTGAAAAGCACCTTATTTGCTTCCTCAAAGAGGAAATACCGGACAAGGAAAGGCATGCCAAGTACCGCGTCTGGAAGGCTTTGCAGATAGGAAACTGGGAACATGTTTTTGGCAGTACAGGCTTGGGGCAAGCTGAGAAGATAAATAGATTTTTTGCCTTCAGATGTGAAGAGTGCAGAACTAATTTTCCGAGGAGGTAAATACAAGATGTTTGGCTTCATCATGGTAAACAGGAGAAATGTAATAATAACCTGTAAAGTGGAAGAGGTCAGATCAAATGTCTCTGTTCTAATTATGGGATTTGAATTCTGTTCCCACCTCGTACTCCAAATGCTTTAACCACACACCCTGAGGAGAATACAGTGGTGTCTGGTCATACCATATTTTGTTGACAATAAAACTGTTTGCAAATACAGCAGAAATTATTTTGTTGTTTATTTTAGGATATGAGATTTGGTGCTATCAAAACATAATTAAGCCTTAAACTTGATGTATTTATTTTTTTAAGCCTGTTGTGAGCGAGTGTTTTCTTTGAAAAACTGGTTATTGTAGTTAGGGATTTCACAGATAAAATGCAATAATATTTGCAGAATTATTAAAGGAGACAGTTGGAAAATGTCTGTTCTTGGCGTTAAATTATGATAAAAAGTGAGTGATAAGTTTTTTGGACCCTTTGAAAGATTTTGTTTCAGCAAGACTAGTAAAAAACTAAAGACCCTGATGCCGCTGGGTAGTGCTGAGCAAGTTTGCATTGTGTCTGCTTATAGGTTGTCTTTGCTCCATGCACTCAGCCTTGCTCCGTGGCTCTTCAAAACAGAAATTTTTAAGAAGGAAAGAAACAGTTTTTAAGAATTGGCTCAAGTCAACAGATAAGGAGTACTTAATGCATTTTCATATCTTCTTATTGTTTAGATGACTGAGTCTGCAGAGAAAAATAACCCTTGTGAGGAAGATCACTAAATGACGTGGACGGGAGTGATAGCTCCTGTGTTCCTGTGACAGCTGAGGCTGGTGTACAAGGCCATAGGAGCCTTTGGGGAATACTGTGTTTAAGCTGGAGCACAGGCTTTATTTATGTCCATTACTTACTGCTTTTTAGTTCCAGAGAATAGTTCCAGAGAAATCTGCAAGTTAAATTTCGGTATGATACTGTTGCCTTGGCTGCCATCAGCTTTCCTTGAATTCAAGCTTCTGGCAAGGCATGAGCTTGTCCAGGGGGATGAAAGAAAACTGAAGTAATTGTGGGTGTCTGCACCACTCCATCAGAGTATCATTTTTTTTGTTTGTATTGTGCTTGTCCAGAGTCTTAAGATTTGCTTTGAATTCTTGCCTTTACTTTGCCCTTGGCAGAAGTGTGGGTGGGGAGGCCTCTCAGGATCTTCGTCCCTTTGCCAAGCTCTGCGGTTCTGG
This sequence comes from Edolisoma coerulescens, assembly GCA_013397115.1. Classification (NCBI taxonomy): domain Eukaryota; kingdom Metazoa; phylum Chordata; class Aves; order Passeriformes; family Campephagidae; genus Edolisoma; species Edolisoma coerulescens. Next base: position 19,057 of record VWZW01003157.1, read on the forward strand.
TGCTGCTCCCCTGAGATTCTCCTGCCTGTCTGGGCTGATGGGTTGCCAGGATCCATCAGACCAGGTCCAGAGGGGCTTGTGAGTGTCTTCTACACCAATGAAAAATCCTGTTCTCGCTTGCTGTGCAGTGACTAAACTCTTAAAATTCTTGTGAGGTTTGTTTTCATGTCAGTGTTGTCTTTTCTGGTGTTCAGCTTCTTTTATCTTGCTCTGACAGCTTTAATACTTATTTTGGGAGGAACAATGCAATATAAGGTTCATTTAGGAAAAAAAGTCAACAACACCTATCAACACCCCAAAGAAACACCACCCCCACCCCCACTCCTCATTCTAGCCTTACTTTGGGAAACATCGTGTCACTGGTTTGCTAACTCAAAGACTGCTTTTAGTCATGTCAGCAGCCAAGTTGCTGGTCTATCTGAAGGTGATCTTCAAGGGTAGTAAAATGGAAAATCTGTGGCAGGTGTTGTAAGAACCAGATTTGAATGGTTTTCCTGAGTTGATGGGAAGAGGCAATAAACAAATTACTGAGTGTTTTTGGAAAACTAGTGATTCTAGGGGAAGAATAGAGAGAAAGCCTTATAATTACAAATTAATCTTAAGTTGGCTTAGCATTTCCTAATTAAAAAGCTTGTAGATTTTGGTAATGTGTACCTTGCAGATTCATCCTTTGGCTTTATTTTGATGAACAGTATATGTCGTAGGATACCAGGTTTTCTTCCTAAGTCAGGTGGTACAGAAATCTAAAACTGATTTGTGTTGAGTCAAAGTGTTCAGAAAAGAAAGGGGGAGTATGTTGAGTCAACTCTTCCCATGACTTCAATTACATATCATAAAAAACCATAAAAATTCCACTGGAAAGTGTCTCAACATTTTCAAACCTCTGCAGCCAAATCACTTAATGGCGTCTAAATTGGTATGGTGTCAAAACCAGAAGGCTTTGACTTTAGTTTGCCATGTCCCCCTTGTTTTTTTGCTTGTGCTTTGAAAGGAGAAAATGCACCTGGGGCAAGTAGGGCATGCAGGTGGTAGTGGCCTGCCCACCGTGTTGGGATGCGGCTCTTGAAGTCTATAGGAGCTGCTGTGCTATGTATGAATTTTACCTTTTCCTTTATGCAAGTGAGGAGGTCACAGCTTTCTGGAGATCTTCCTTTAAAATAATGTTTATTGTTTCTGTGTTACGTTGGAGACTTTATTTAAATTGTAGGTGGGGAGGGGGTGGGTGTCGCTAATTGCATATGGGGAATTCTGACTACACAGGTGTGTCTTTCAGAGAGGGTTTCTCTCTAGTCAGTAAGTGAGTATCAAGGCCAGAAGATTAAAAGAACGTAGAAGTGAAATGAGAGTTAAACTAAAGAGAGGTAATACAGAGCAGCAAGTTAAAATTATGCATGTATTTTTAAATATAATTGTACAAATTTGTGCTGGTGGTTTTAGTCTGCTTAGAAACTTTCTCTCCCCTCTGTTATTTATTGTCTCAGACCTCAAATGATGCTTAGTTTCTTAATTAAAAAAATACCAACTGTGAAATTTTGGTGGAGTCTTTTTTTGGATGGAGTTTTTTTTTTTGGAGTGGTTTTGTGTGAGTGTGTGTTTCTTTTTTTGTTTTTATTTGACAAAACCCTTGGTAGCTCCCTCTTCAATATACTTTAAAAGTATTCTTGAAACTTCCCTTACTGAGTCTCCCCATTTTTTGGTGCCCAGAATAGTGACTGTTGGTCTTTTTGCTTTTGGTATTAGCAAGTTTATGTACAATATAGTGTGTAAGTTACGTGCAGTGCCTAGATTTGGTTTCAGGATGCAAGATTAGATTTTCTTATAAAGAGCAGTAATGGGCAAGTGGCTTGTAAAGCAACAGTTGACAAGTTAATTGCAAGAGTTTCATAAAGCTTTAAAAAAACCCCACAAGCAGCCAAGAAATGGAAAGGATGTAATGTTTTTGTTTTCAAAAGCAGCATACTGGTTATGAATTTGTGTTTGCAGAATGAAGTCAATAATGCAGTTCTACAGCTTGTGTTGTTTTGATTAGGTACTCAGAAATGCTTATCATAATTGCTGGATCACTGGCACTAACAACTCACAGCTGGGATTTTTTGGGAAAGTGCTCACTTAGAGCATACCACAGGAGTGTTGGAAAAATGAAATTTTGTTTTGACATTGCTAAAAATGTCATTTAGAATAAGAGTGCTTCATCTCAGTGTCCCCTCAATTTTCAGTAAACTTTTTAGTTTTGTAGTTGGTTTCCTTGCTAATGCAAGGCATATTATGACTTGTGTGAAGAAACGTTTGGTATATGTCGGTGATTGAAACACGGACTTCGCCACGTGGGGAATCTGGATCATTTATTCAAAGGAAATGAGTTGGTTTTATACACTTCTTTAAGGCACAGTATTTCCTTACATGGCAGTTTCCACTAAGCAACCTATCACACATTGCCACATCAGCAATGCACTTTCTGAATGTCCTTGCATGGGGTGATCACGCGCTGTTCACCCCTCTGTCAGCTTCTGGCAGGCTCCTCTCTGAGGGGTCTGCCGTGTGGCATTTCTTCCCCCAAGGTCAGACAGAGACAAGTGTCTTTGTGTTACCATGTGCTTCTTTGTGCTTCCATGTGTCTCTGCAGGCGTGTCTCACAGCCTGCAGCTCAACTCCATCCTGTCTCTTCCCATAGGTATACACATAGGTTTATTTCTTTTAATAAAAATGTATGCTTTTATGTAATGGTGGTAGTTACTGGGTTTTTTTTGATTTGTTTGTTTTTCTGCAGGTGGGTTGTTAGATCCATATATTACATAAATCCCGAACACCTTCCTGCCACTGACACATTTAGTAGTTGGTGTTATCTGCAGAACTAATTCTGAGTTAGAAATGGGTTTGGTTGCCTGAAACTGTTTGAAATATGTAGCCAGTTGTACTTGAAGGTACACATACAGCAAATATTTTATTAATGCTGGCTTAGCAGACACACCCATGTCTCTGGGTGGATTTTTCTTTCTCTGCAGTTAATGATGGGAGGCGATGAGAAAGGTGAATTGAAATTACATGCTTTGCTTGCAATGATTATGCCTCGGTAAGGTGATGCTTCCCAAGTGCCCCTGTTGGCTTTGATGGTGGAAAGTCTTACAGACTCATATTTGGTCTTGTGCTTAGCGTGTCCCCTACGCCATCACTGCTGTGCCCCCCACCTCTGCTTGTTGGTCTCTGCCGCCCTCCTTCAGTCCTCATCCTTGAAGCTGCAGTGCTAGTCATGGGGTTCAGCTGCATGTGGTGGTTCTCTTCCAGAAGCACCTCTTCTGAGCCATCTGCTGGGGTGGTGTTTGCCATCCTGCCATTTTTGGTTTCCGATAGTGTGTGGTGTGTTTGACACGGGTTGTTGTTTTCCCTTCTTTGTGTGCAAGCACATGCAGTTCCTACATAGATGATTTTTCTGAGGTGTCAGAAGGAAACAATTTTCTCTGAATGAAGTTTAGCTCTTGAGATGATATTTTGGAGTGGGGGTGGGGGGGGGCAGTTGTCTGCTGATGCCCTTGTCTCCTGGGGAAGTCACAGCAGACCAAAGAGAGGCTCTGGGACGGCGCTGCAGTTCCCCTATTAGCTGCATCTTTTTTTCAGCTTTGCCCATACCATTATGAGGTGAGGCACTCATTTTGAATGGTTATTATGGCTTTGAAAGATACATCCCCCTCTCCCCTGCACCTGATACCAGTTCTGAATGAATTCATACTTCAAGTCAGTGGTGGTCGGTCTGCCAGCAGGTTTGATAGGTCTGTGGACTATTTCTAATAACTGCTGAAGTAAATGAGGAAAAAAGACCAACTTCCATGAGCATAACCTTTCTGGGCTAGGATGTACGTTTTGTACACCTATTTTTAGTGCCCCTTGGTATGTGAACTGGATGCAGTCATGCTGAGCCTTGTTTGGCTGTGTGACATGTGCTGCTATCAGTTGATAAACCCCAGTGAAAAGGCCTGTTAAGTCTTGAAGGGGAAAGCATCACAGTGAAGCCTTGAAGGGGAAGATAGCACAGTGAGTGTAGAGGATAGAGTAGGTTGGTGTTGTGGTATGGGGAGATCAGTACAGGACTTTGGTTCCAAGTAACTGTTTCAGCCTCACCTCGAGCCCTGTGTTCAGCTTTGGGCACCCCAGTATAAGAAAGATCTAAAGCTATTGGAGAGAATCCAAAGGAGGGCTGTGAAGGTGGTGAAGGGCCTGGAGAGGAAGCCATATGAGGAACAGCTGGGGCACTTGGTCTGTTCAGCCTGGAGAAGAAGGGACTGAGCAGAGGCCTCATTGCAGTCAACAGCTTCCTCAGGAGGGGAAGATCACTTCTCTGTGGTGACCAGTGACAGGACCTGAGGGAGTGGCTGGAGCTGTGTCAAGGGAGGTTTAGGCTGGATATTAAGAAGAGGTTTTTCACCCAGAGGTGGTTGGGCACTGGAACACACTCCCCAAGGAAGTGATCATGGCCCCAAGGCTGCCAGAGTTCAAGAAGCATTTGGACAATGCTCTCAGGCCCATGGTGGGATTCTTGGGGCTGTTCTGTGCAGGGACAGTAGTTGGACTTTGATAATTCTATGATTTGGTGTTTCCTTTTGATTAAAGTTGGTGGCTTTATGCTGTGCCTATACTGACATTTATGTTCGAATCACAAGCATGTGTGAGGAGAAGGTGCTGTTGTGCTGGTGCACTGGGCTTGATGCGGTACTGCAGAGTGCTTGGGATGACATCTTCCACAGTGGAACTCAACTAGGTAATGTTCTCTAAGAACACACCTGAAGCATGCTGGCCCCTCACAGGTGCCAACAGCACTAACTAGACTAATTGTGATTGGAAATGAAGCTCGCTGAGGACTGGTGGAAATAGTTCTGCTTTGCATGTCCTTTCCATGTCTAATGCTGTTGTAGCTGCAGAGGTGGTGGGAGGCCAATCCCTTATATCCGTGACAGCTTGCAGAGATACTGTTTGTCTAAGGTAGTGTATGTACCACAGCGTAGTCAGAAATGTAACAGTGCATGCTAAAAGAAAAAAGTGAGTATCAAACTCCTTTGGAAATTTCCTTTTGATGGGTTGGTTATTGTAAGGAGCCGCTGGCTCTCCTGTTTCTCAGTGTTACCTATCTAATAAAGGCACTGGGTTCACTGTCTCCATGGTCAGAATCTGTGATTACACACCGCTGTCCTTGTGCTAAGGCTCCAAATAAAGGAGATGGGGATATAAATAGTGTTTGCAAAGAGAGAAGTTCAGCTTGAAGAGAATGTTGATTTTTGTTTTTTTTCATCACTCCCCTTTTTATAGGGGGGGAAAAAATGGTATGCAGCCATTTTGGGAAAACCAATTAAAGCAATCCATATCTCTTACAAGGCACTTAATGACTCCTTTATGTAATTCATGAGCACATTCCTCCGAGGGCATAGTCACATCCGCTGTTGCGAATGAAAATGTGCTGAGCTGAGTTGAGTGTCTGGGACCCAGGCTCCCCAGGCATCCCTTCTGAGCCTCAGGGGCTATAAGATTGTTTGCTGCTTAAAGGAGCAGTGCAAGAGCAAGCTTTGGGGTAGCTATTGCATTCTCTTCTGGCTGCGAAGTGGGTGTTTTAAGGATGTGGTTTGTGTGTTAGGGTTGGATGTAGGCTATAGCTGGCAAAGCTCAGTGCCTAACCTGCACCTGTGTGTATGGTTTTGGTTGGGTTTTTGTTTTTATTCTGCTTTTTTTCCTAGGTGCTGACTACTTACAATCAAATGAAATTCAGAGAAATTACTACTCAAAACACAGAGAGTAGGTCAAATTTTCTTGTGTGGTTTGTTTTTGGTGAAGATACTGAACAGCTTCATAGTTGTCAAAATAAAATGACCCCTGCTAAAAGGGGTAATGACCGTGGAGTGTAAATATGAAATAGGTGAAATCCAAGTCTGAAATGGCACTGCAGGCTCTTGAGGTAGCAGACTATGTGTGCTTGTGTGTTGTATATGCATGTTAAAGATAACTAATGCTAATTATGATTAGCTGTATAGTGCCTATCTGAGGAAAGAGTCAGATGGACAGGGCTCATTAGTACCTCTGAATTTGTATTTGCTTGAGTAGAAAATGTAAGCTTGGGGTTGTCTTAGACTCCCTTCCCTTTTAATAAATAGTATATTAAATTGATCCTGCCAATGTTATCCTAAAGTTTACCTCTAGAGTAACAGAATGAAAGGTGGAGTGTAGCTGGCTGGGCAATACTGAGATCTGACTATTTCCTTTGACTGTGTCTGCCCCAGCAAATGTACTGTCAGCTCCCTGGTGTCAGGCAAAATCACAATAGTGACAGCGCATTTGTAGGGCTGAACACTCCATCTCTTGGTGGTAAACCCAACAAACGAAATCATCTCTAGAAAATGATAATGTTACACAATTAGAAAAATAAATAGAACCCACCCTGACACTTTCATATAGGTCAGTAAAGATTTCAGAGAATGTATCTGTATTTTCATACGATTTTGCTGAAAGATGTGATGTTGGTAAATTACTTCACTATCCAATACTATGCTGTTTAGTCTTCTTCACTGAGCACCTGAATTATTTTTCAGCTTTAATCTTTTACTTCTTCCTAAGAACAATACAGTTAGGTTTAGCAGCAGAGTTCAGATGTTATGCTTGAGTTGAGGTAGTTCTTAATAATTTTTTATAAGAAACACCCATTTATAACTAAATTTATTTATGGTCAAATACTCAGATGATGTACAGAAAGGCTAATGCTCTAGCATCATGTATTTTTAAGAATTTCTACCAGTTTTACTAATTAAAATGCTACTCATCTATTCTTATGTTTTTCTTAAACTAACAATCTGTTAAGAGTTTCCAGCTGTCTATTATTTTTTCTTTTAGATTTGCTTAATTAAAATAAGAATTAAGAAGAAATATAACTATCATAGTTTCTGTGATTTCAAAACATTTTAGTGAGCAGCTCACTTATGTCCCTTTATTACATAAAAATTTTACAATCTTGGAGGGAGAGGTTTGGACAGAACTGCAATGTCTTCTTTCAGCTACTGCTGTAGGTATTTCCCAATGTGATTCTTGGAAGTGCAAAAATAATCAAGGTACACAATGCAAGAAGAGAAAACCATGGTCAGTTATTGTCATATAGGTGATAGTCCCAGTTTGATGTTTCCCTGGTATGCTCATTTTTTTCTTGATTACGTGGAGAGCTTCACTTTTTAGTCTGCTGGGAATAAGGAATAAATGTGCATTGTGTGGGATACTGTTCTCTCAGTGCAGAGTATTTCTCTGCTAATTATCTATTGAGTCAACCAATGGTATATATTGTAAAACAGTGAAATTAAATGAATGCCAGTTACAAATCTGGTCCTGCAGATGGAATAAATGACCAGGTATAATTGAAGCAAATACTACGTTGACTATACATTTTGCATATCTTGAAGCTGAATTTACTTAGAGAAGCAGTTACTGTGTACAGTACATGCACTTCTCTAGCCACTGCAGCACTGATTGCCAGCATGTCTTCCTCAATCATTGTTATTGCTGGAAGAGGTATTCTGCCTTAACCAGTAACTGCAAATAAATCAGGCTGACAGAGATGCCACTAGACAGGCCTCTGCTGCCTGTCAGGGCCTTAGAAGCAAGAAGAGGTTGGAGCTGTAAGGGTGTGAAGAGGAACAGCTGGATATGGCAGCTCACATGTGAACAGTAGGCTTTTCTTTTGCAGAGAGCAAGCAGTGTTTTCAGAAATGTAATAAGCCTTCATGGATAGCTCTAATATTCTCACCAAAGCATTACATGTGGCTTTCAGATGTTTGCTGGAATTGCTGTTCCAGTGTTAGGTTGGCAGCAGAGGGGAAATGTATGGAGGTGGCTGAAAAAAACCCCAAATTTTGAGTTGCTGCTCTCAAATGAGGCTGTGAGGAAAAGTAAAATGTTCTGCCTGTCTTTGAGGGAGACGTCTTAACTCTGACACTGACAGCTAGACTACTGGCCTTGGTCTGAGGCTGGTTCTCTAGAGGGTGATCTTTGGTCTCTGCAAGTTCATAGAAGCAGAAAATGTGTAAACCCAAGTTCATGTAGTCACTGTTGTATGAATAGTGTGAAGGTATTAGGTTTGATACTGATGTAGGCAGTGATGCATTATTGCAGGGATGAAGAGAGTGAGGCATGGGCTTTATGCAGTAGTTGTGATAGGTTTATATGTGTGTCCCTCTGCCATCTGCCGCAATTAGTTTTGAATAGCCTTGTGAAACCCAGGCTGAGGTTGCTTGTGATTCAGGATACAGAAAAAAAAAGATAGAAGATTTGATGACAGAGGAAATGTTTGACTGTGATAGCAGGACTCCTAAACCTACCTATACTGGAATCTCAGCACTCTGACATGAAAACACTTCCTATTTATATTACATTTTAGGCTTTACTGTGTCACTTGAGACTATGTACTTGCAGCACTTCAGCACTTGTGATTTATTGAGGTTATCACTCCATATTTAAAGTAACGTCAAGTGAGGCAAATAGCATCAATCATGTGCTCTGATGGACACAGGTCTGGAGGCAGGGCAGGTGTGTGGGCCCAGGGTGGTCCCAGCCTATATGGTGCAGCTTCAGAGCTCTGCTGCTTGAGGAATGAAGACCATCATATGCAGGCCATCTGGGATCAGAAACTACAGGCAGCTAGTTTTGGGCTGTGGGATAAATAAGCATGGCAGCTTTTCAGTCAAGGGAGAATCCTGCCAGCCTGGGAGTCATCCTTTTTTCCTGCACTTCTACTGCACCAAGTTAATCCTGAAATGGGGAAAACTGCCCTGAAAATAAATACAGCATTGTTGTGTGTAAGATTATATGTTGTGCTTAAGCTTGGGAGTTTTGGGGTCCTGTGGGATGCAGTAATTGTGCAAGATGAAGAATTCAAGGTGGTTTTAAGTTTTGAGGTTTTAACTATTCAACACTTGTACAGTGGTTAGTACTAATAATTTTATTTTTCTGCCATACCTGAAGTTAAAATGAGTGTAAATAAGAAGTACTAGGAGACATTTGAATTTTTCTGCCTAGCAGAAAAATAATTGTTTTAGAGGTGGATGGTGCTCTATATGGCTGCTTGGCCTTTATGGATTATCCTTCTCGGAAAAAACATCTATTATTGCTACTGTATCCTTACAATTTCTGTTGAGTTAGGATAAAAATAAAGTGCTGGAGTCGTGTTTATAGTCAGGAATAGTAATAAAAAGAGTAGCCAAAATCAGGCTTTTTTTTGGTCATTGACTTCACTTTCAGTGCTGTATCTATTAAAAACCCACAATGTACTTGTTTTCAGTTGTTTTCAGTCAGCGTTGCATCTGGACAAGAAGGGAAAGAGGTTTCTTGTTTAGTATACTGTGCCTTTCCATGTGTGCTTGCTAACAATTCCCACAGAAATGCCCCACTTCCCAGGCGCCCTCGCATGACAGGGATGAGGCTCTGTGAGGGCAACGGAATAATGAGGATGATAGTTCATCTAGCATGGAGGTGTTGCCAAGGTGAAGTCAGCCTACGCTCTGTGTCATAATATGTTCCATAAAGGAAAAGAGATGGGATGATTCTCCTCGAAGTGGAGGAACAGGCCATCCTAATGTGCTGGAAGATGAGCAGGTGGGGAAGAAGATCAGGCAGGTTGAACAGAAAAGCTGGAACTCAGGGGGAAAAAGTAAGAGTTTAAGACCTTTAGAAGAAGGGGAAGACAATTCAGGAGGACTGCAAGGATGTCATGATGTTATTCAGGGAGAAAGTTAGAAGGGACACAGTGCAACTAGAACTTAATCTGGCTACTGCCATGAAGATAATAAAAAATGTTTTTATAAATGCACTCGCAAGAAAAGGATGGCTACAGAGAATGTCCGTCCTTTATTGGATGCACAGGGAAACATAGTGACAAAGGATGAGAAAAGGCTGAGGTACTTAATGCCTTCTTTACCTCAGTCTTAGTAGTTCACTGAGTACTCAGCTCCCGGAGCTGGAAGATCAGGATGGGGAGCAGAAGGAAGCCCTGTAATCCAAGGGGAGAAATGGTCAGTGATCTGCTACATGCCTTAGACATACACAGCTATGGCACCCGATGGGGTCCAGGGGAGGCTCAAGGGAGACCTTTACACTCTGCCTGACAGGAGGTTGTAGCCAGGTGGGTGTTGAGCTCATCTCCCAGGTAACAAGCATGGGGCAAGAGGAAATGGCCTCAAGTTGCACCAGGGGATGTTTAGATTGGATGCAGGAAAAATTTCTTCACTGAAAGGGCTATCAAGCACTGGAACAGACTGCCCGGGGCAGTGGTGGAGGCACCATCCCTGGGGGGATTTTAAAAGATCTTTTGTTGTGCTTTAAGGATGATATTCCCCAATTTAATGCTCCCGTCAAGACTCTCCCAAACCAGACACAGCTCACTGGCTCCCCACCTCTACCTTCCCTCCCTCCTTCTTGCTCCGGGGTGGACTTGAGAATTGGAGGCGCAAAAAAGTGAAAATCATGGGTTGAGATAAGAACAATGAGATAAGAAAAATAAAAAGCAACAGCAAAAACATTATTAACAAAAGATATAAGATAAATTATTTACATGGAAAGTGAAACAATACCAGACTACTGCCATGGTGTGAGATGGTATCAAATAACAGTAGTCTGGCCATGCCCTTTTCCTGGCTGCTGTAAAAAATAAACCCTGTCCTGACTGAAACTAGAACACGTGTAGATGTGGCACTTAGGGGCTCATTCAGTGGTAGACTTGGCAATGTTGGGGGAATGGTTGGACCTGATGATTTTGAAGGACTTTTCCAACCTAAATGATTTTGAGATTCTATAAGCACTTACATCTTATGCCAGTGTGTTAAGGGATGATGCTGCAGCCAGTTAGTTCTATTACTATCTGGAAGCCTGTCCTTAGATTAATTGGGTGGATTTAATTAATTTTCCACACATCCCCTCTTCCATAGCAAAATAAGCTTAGAGTCTGCATATTAATCAATGTAAACTTCTTTTCTTCTGTGTATTGTCCTCATTGCCAGTTGGTGATAATTAGAGCATGGCTGTGTGTCATTGTTGCTGACAAACAGGTTTTGCACAGACTCCTGCAGTGTTTTGCTGTGCTGGGGCTGTTCAGTGTCATGTACTGCCAGCTTGGGTGCTTGTGGATTCCTCCTAATCAATTCGGCCTCAATGCGACCCAGATCAAATGTTGCACTCTGTGATCTTGTTACGTTCACACCCTGTAGCTTACACTGAGTATTTTGATGCTTGCCTGAACACACACATGTTTATTTTCTGATTTTTGTAATTTGTTTGTGATTGCATGGAGAATTAGAAAAAGGGTTAACATTTCTGTTAAAAATTAAAACCCTGTGGGATCCATATGCATGTGTACTTCAGTTGTGTTTTATTTAGGTTTGTGTGGTACTTCAAAATTGGTTGTCTCGGTCCTTGTGCTGGTGGAAGTAAGGCCAGGCTCTCAGCCTGGGTTGGTGGCCCAGTTCTTCACTGTATTGACTTTGGAAGCTGGCAGTCCCTGGGATTCTCTAATAATCTACACTGTTTTTCCAGACAAGAAATCAACAGAACATCCTCTTGGTGCTGGTCTTATGAGTATCTTGGTTTATAAGTAGTATCTGTAGCTTCAGTGGTAACTGGTTTCACAGGGAAGCATCATTCTGCTTGAGGGAAATGAGGGATGCTCCTCACCAGTGCATTGATCTGGTTGGGTGAGGAGCATTTCACGTTTCATCTGTGGGTCTTTGTGGGACACTATCCTGAATTTACTGTTTGTTTTGTTTGTGAGAAAATAAATCTCCATTTTACTATTTAATTTGTGTCCTTGGCAAACTAGCTAGAGGTTTGTATTCCTCGGTGGATTTAATTTGTGTATGAGATGGAGTTGTCATTGCTGTACCAGTGTATACATGGTGTACAGTATTGCAGTCTTGTTTGTGCAGGAAAAGTAAAAGGTTCCTTTTTGTTCACTTCTTCTCACCTGCTCAGAATTCAGAGATAGATTTTGTAGACAGCCTGTGTACTGATTTTTATAAGGAGTAATACTGTTTTGCATTCTTTCATTTATTTTTGTGTTCCTTGAAACTTGTCAGGCATTTACATTGAAACTGTCAAATGGTTTCCAAAACGGAACACAGTATTTTGCATTGACAAGTAGCAAATGCTTTCTGTGATGCTTTAGTCTTATATTTCCACCTTTCAAGTGTCAGCAGAACTGTCTGGGTAAGGCTTGAAGGGGGTGTGGGCTAAAAGGTGAAAAAAGTGGGAGTCCTTCCCCTCCTCTGAAATCCCTTCACTCTTGTCCCCTCCTTCCTTACTGCATTTGTTCTCAGAGAAGAGCCAGAATTGGTTTCTTCTGAAGGGGACCTATTGTTGTAGGGTGTATTTCTGTTATAGCTTATCCCATTTTACTAATGTCAATGAAAGAAATGTCCTCTTGTGGTAGAAGGCTCTGCTTTCCATCCCTTGTAAGCTGTCCTGGGCAAAGAAAGAGGAAGAATTTGTTACCTTGCCTTTGCACTTGTGCATTTTTTTACATAATAATGTAGTAAACAAATTGCCTGTGCAGGCTCAGAATGAAAACATCAGGCATGTAACACTGATCCCTTCCAAGAATAAATGCTTGAGTGTTTTTGTATTGTGCTGGAGATCTGGGATTCATGAAAGACTGAATTGCAGCTGGGACAATGCAGGTTTTGTAGCCATGTGCTGTTTTCAGTAGGATAAAGAATGAGGGAAGGAGTGCTCAAATGGTGGTCTGAAGAAGGTATTTGGTAAACAGAGTTGATTTGGGGTGTTTGCTTTTCTAATAATTTGCTATTAACTCTCAAGTGAGTTTCTCATCAACTTTTAGAAATAGTGAATTGCATCATAACTTTGATTTTTTTTTCTGAGAGACTTTGTAAGCAGTTTAATATACAGATAGCACAATAATAATAGCTCCATATCCCCAAATACAGATTTACAGAAGGTTTTTCTTTTTTCAGATTTTTCAGTTTTTAAAGTTTCTGCCTTGCTCAGTGGTTTGGAGTGAAGTGAAGGCAATGTTGGGTAAAGGCTCTGATTATTTTTAACAAGCTTGCTACCTGACTGTAGAAAGCTGAGTAATGTACTTTCTCAAATGTTATTTCACAGTACAGCGTTAGTGCAGGGTGACTGCGCTGCTGCATCTCCCAGGGATGCCCCTCCTGGGAGGGAGGGTGGAGAGAGCCCTGCATGGCAATGTTCCTTGAGTCTGCAGTGGCCCTGACACTTCGTGCTATTAGGACTTCTAAAAATGACTACTTAATTTTTCTAGTAAAAGGTAGCAATTTAGTGAGGGAGCAGAAAAGACATCCCTGTGGAGAATCTCACTGTAGGAGCATTTTTAGGTCTGTCCACCTTACAGCTCTGACCCAGATTTTCAGCATACTTTGGTAACACTCACACAGAAAGTATGATTTAAACTCTTGCAGGTCTTTAATTCAGTCTCCTCCTCAATGGCAGTGATGGCTTTTCAATGGTGTTGTTTGGACATCTCTTAAAAAAGTCTCTTATGTTTCCCTCAATGCAAAAGTACTTGGTCAGTGACCTCTGAATGGTCTTGAACCTAGAAAAGAAACTTCATGGTGGTTTTGACCTTCCCTTGTAGCTGCGTGTGAAACCATCTTTGTATTGCTGTCCTGTACCTTGTTATTTCATGCAAGCCCTCGTGCAGGAGATAAAACAGTTTTTTAGTGCTTCAGGTGTTGCTGGTTGTATAATCATATGTGTCTGTTGTGTGTCACTGCAATAGATTTATAGGGTTTGTTTATTCAGGCTGATTGCGTTTGACAGATTTTAATAAAAAGTTTTTTTTAGATAGCTCATTTCTCAGAAAGTTCTCTGAGCTAGAGACAGAATGTAGTATCTGTGTGAGGAAGAGAGTTTTGCAAGTCCTGTGAGAACAAGCCAAAAAGGTCTGATGACATGACCACCTTGCAAGCACCAGGAAAAATACTTCAAATCCCTTACTTGTTTGAAAAGGCTAAGAACTGATGGCTTGACATTTAAAACAAATCTGCATTTAATTTATTCTTCTCTATAATGTGGGAAGAAATATATGTTGTAGACTCTAAACTTGTCAGGCAAACATATTCTGAAGATTTGCCGAGATGGTGAAAAGCATGGGTGTGGAATCTAATTCACTGTGAATGTGGAAGAAAAAGAGTAACTGTGTTTTTCCTGTTAGAAACGGAGGGACTGTTGTAGAAGTACTAAAATTCTGTCAGTATTTTGCATTTGTAAGCCAATAAGGTGAACAGATGTTTGGCAAAGTCAGGAGATGGTTAGAGGAAGACAAATGCCTTTGTGACAATTTACCTGTACTCTTTGGGAGCCTGGGGTGAGCTCATTGTTAGTATAGCTTTGATACTTATTTTCTATCTTTATGTAGCTAAAGAAAATTAATGTGTAGCTGAAACTAAGTATGTATGCTTCTGATGATATTCTTTGTTACCTTGAAACAACTTCAGCTATCCTCATGGTTCTACAATGCAAGTAAAAACAGTGCCAGAGTTAATGGATGATGTTCCCTATTATGTTAACAAGGGGAAGAACCACATAATGTACACTGGCTGACCATGTGGCCCTGCCAGCAAAAGGGAGAACTCCTGCTAGTTGGAATGAGTTGAGGAACTCTTAAAAATACTCAGTTTTCAAAATATTGTGGTTGTGGGTGATTTGCTAGTATGGAGGTACACTATTAGTAAAGTCCCCTTGGTGTGTGTGTACGTACTGTGAATGTAATACTAGAAATTGCTTTATTTTGAGTAAATCCTCAGTTTGGGGTCCTGCATTGTGTGGAGTGCCTCACCACTGCAGACTGAATGTGATGAGGAACACTTGGCTAAGCCTGGGCTAGGCACAAGTAAGACAACTGCCATGTCTTCTCCTGAGATTTTCCAGGGCCTCTGGAGCTGGACACTGAGCTGCTGTTTTAAGCTGAACCCTCTTGACATCTTGGCAAATGCTGGGAACTGTGACCATGTTCTTGAGCTTGTGGACAGGAACAGGGGAGCTAGGGGAAGGCTGCTTGCCTATAGCTCACTGAGAAGTCTGTCTCTTGCTGGAAGGTGGTTGTTGCCAGCTGGAAGGAGAAGGACTGTAAGCTCCAGTGCAGATCTCTGACCTTTTCACTGGTCTTGGGTTGAAAGCACTATTTCTTGGTGTCCTTCCATATGAAGGTAGTGCTTGAGGTTGTCTCAAGGCTCGTATGGAGTCTTCCCTTCTTGGACTTTTCAGCTCTGTGGTGTATTTTCAGGTCATCTTTTTACTATTTTCCTACTTTTGCTGTGCCATGCTTAAGGAATCCTGCCAAAGTTATTGTGGCTGCTGAGCATGGCTGCTGCTGCTTTCAGCAGCAGAACGGGGTTGGAAATGGAAGGAGAACATGGAGGGAGTCTCCTGAAGGTGAGAATAGGAAGGCAGGTGTAGGTTGCCTTGGATTACCTTAGCTTGTACATGGAATAAGAGCAGGGTATTAAGGTAATTACTGATGTCAGCTGTATTTGGTACTATGTTTTCAGTGGGACCGTTTCTTTCAATCTCTCAGCACAACAAGTGAAATGAAGCTTAGTTGTGTAAGATCTTGGGTTTGAAGGTTTCTTGCCCTGAGTGTGAAAATGAATGCGTGCAACTTTCAGAGAGCATATTCTTTCAGAAGAGGAAGAAACATCCATAGAAGAGGCTTTGTGGCAGCCTGGGGCAACTTTTGCCAATGTGGGTTGTAAGCACTTTTTAGTATCTGAAGATAAATCTGCATGGAGAATTGGAGGAGAAATAAACTGTTGTGTTGCTGCTCTATAGTGTTTGGATTGTGGGCAGCTTGTGTTTGTGCTCTACATTTAGTACTCTGGTCAAATTCCCTGTCAGGGGTCAGCAGCCTTGCTTATAGTCCTTGGATGTTGCATCAAGTGAAATATAATACACGTTATTTCTGCTTTCACTGCACACTATGACCTAGCTAGTCTTAAATAAAAGTTGACAGCCATTGTTTCTTTATTAGTGTATGGAAATAAGGCTTCCTTGTACTCCCTGCACAAGGCACCATGAGTGTTCAGTGGGATTTTCTATAGTAGAGCACCAGGCTCAGTAACCAAATAAAAATTTTTCTTCCCTTCCATTGTTGCGGTGTGTGTGACATCTTTCATGGTATAACTCATTCTTATTACATCTTGATAAAGCAACAAGCAGGAAAGCATAGTATTGTTTTCTGTTTTGTGATGATAGTTTACCAGGATGCTATAGCTGATGAATGTCAAAAGCAAGATGATGTTTTAATCCTCCAGATTATTCATTTAAAAGACAAATGAAAAAAATCCCCAAAAGTAAGTCACTGTTTGAAGGATTTATGTGCTCTAAACAGCAAAAATACAATGGAGCTTTTTAAGACAAAAAATGCTCACCTTTCAAGTATGTGGTTCCAACATGATTAAAAAACCTGGAGGACTTCTTGCCCTCCTTAGCAGAGGGCTAATGCTTTGGGGGTTTTTTATGCTTAATGATCTGTGATGATTTTAGTCTACTTATTGGTAGGGAAGCAGCCTTCATCTTTATTATGTCATCTTATTTGGATCAGTTCTGTCAGATCTGGCTATAGTAGTTAACAATGGATAATCTCATTTTTCTTCGTCATTTGAAGATCTGAAAGTTGCCTCCAAGTTCATCTTAATCTGTTTCATGGAAATCTGTTAAATTCAATTAATATGAATTTGAAATATAGTCTTTAAGGATACTGCATTTGAATACAGTACTTCTCATGAGCCTTCAAATCAAATGTGTGTGAGCATGTCTAGTCTACTATCACTGTTGTCAATACAGAGAGCAGCTGCTGTTAGTGGGTGGACCTAGAAGAGGCCTCTGAGGCCTTGGCATAGCTGAACAAACCAGAAACCCGTATTCTGAATTTTTGGCTTCTGGTTCACCTCTTCAATCAATTGCTTTTTCTATCCTTGTCTGAATGAGAGATATTTGTGTAAGATTCTGGCAACCACAATAACAGCATGTCTTCCCATAGAAGAGCAAGAGTTGTCAAGCACAGTTTTTCTTGTGTTTCAATGTTTTGCATAACTAAACTTGCATGTGGTACCTACTTCTGTATTATTAGAAAATTACTGTAAGAATACCACACTGGAAGAAAGTTCTTGGATTGACAGAATCTAGTTTCCCTGGCTCCCAGACCTAATCAACAGTTGTAATATTCCATAGCACTCAATAAGATCAGAAATCCAGAACTCATGGTGGAAGTATTCCTTCTAAGTAGGAAAGAGTGAGAACATAAACAGGGTACTCTGCTAGGTATTTGCTTAACATTCCAAATATTGAAATCAGTAAGGCTTTTGCTAAAGACCCATCTGTGGAAGAATTCAGATGAAGGCTGTGTCTTTAAAGAGAGCAGTTGCTGTAAGATACCAGAGGTAGGGTTTGAAAATTTAAATATATATATTGGAAAAATAAGTGTACTTCTGTAGTGTGGCCTTCATGTATTGGGAAGAGTGGTTTGAATGGTTTTTTTGTCTTGTCCCGTATTGCTTCCTGCATATTAGTTGCTTTTTTTCCTGTTGTTTTCTTGAATCTCATAATGGATTTTGGGAAGTCATAGCCTTAACATAACTAGCTTTCTGACTGCTGTGTCATTAGAGATGCATTTTGTTTGAGGCTGACTGAATTTCTTCACATCCAGTTTTGGGTGGTTTTGCTTAGCTTTTTAAGCTGAAGAGTTGCATTCTATAGAATAACTGGATTGTGTGGTCAAGCTCGTAACTCCTTTAGTTTGTTATTGCCAATAAATTTGAGACTCCTGGCTTATATAATCTGTTTTTGTTTGTCTATCATGATTGTGCAGAGGGATATGTATGTAATGTACCTGGTGTGTGATCCCTGCCAAAGGAAGTAATTGATGCTGGGGCCCATCATGTATTACTGTTGCCCAGTCTGCTGAACAAAGCTGCTGGGTTGTTTCTGTGAGGGCTTTACTGTGTCTTCATTTGCTTGGTTTTTTTTCTTTACTCTTGTTTCTTGTTCACAGGTCCCAAAAAGGAAAACGTTCTTGTTTTTGAGCATTAGCACAATGGCATGAAGGTCATGTACAGTAGCATTTAATCTGTAAAAGAACATGCAGAATGCAAACTGTAGAGGTGAAACCTGAAATGTGCCCAGTTGAGAGAATGAAAGAATATTTCTATTCTTCCCAAAACAGAAGAATACCTTTTTCTGCTAAGCACTTCTGAAGGTCTTTTTCTTTATTACTTAAATTTTTATTGTTAATACTTTATGTATGCAATAATGATGGTCTTGTCTTTGGTCTGGTGGATGAAATTAAATAAGCTTTCTCTGTCTGCTAGAGCCAGAAAGCAGAGAGATGGAGACCATGGGAGTGGGGCATAGCATCAGAGGTTGAAGGCCAGACTTTCTTTTGAATATGCAACATGATTATTATGAAAAAGCCTCATGGACATGGAGTAGCTGCTCAAAAACCAGCAGCTGGGTGCACAGTGATACGAAAATAGCTTGTATCTAGTGGGACAATAAAGTTTGGGTGGGGTGCTTTTCTTTGGTGGGTTTTTTTTGGATTTTTTTTTTTTTTTTTAGTAACAGGTGATTCAAGTACCCTAAAAACAGATCCAGGGCAGGATCTGTTTCAGCATGGCATGTCTAGTAATGCTATATTAAGTTGCTCATCACAGTTCTGTTGTGGAGAGATAAAATTTCATAGATTTTTGTGGGGAAGGATTGAAGAACTGGACCTTCAACTCAAAATGAATGGAGTCTGTCAACCATCTATTTGACTCTGTCAGGCTTTTGTATATGCCTTGAAAGTCATCCAGGTAATGTATTAGGTTGTTTAATCCTGCTGTTGACAGATTAGTTCCTTCTGGCTTGCTTATAGTGGTGTTTTTGTGTGCTAGAAAAAGGTTTGTCTAGTTGGAGATGTGTTGGCATCTTGGGTTGCATAAATACTTCAGGAAGGATCTTCTGGGCATGTTCTTCCTTGTAGCAGTCAACGAGTCCTCATCATGCCAAACACTTGATAGTTAAAGTCAGCAAATGCCAGAAATATCTTGTTAATTCATCTTCACATTGTGGAATGAGATTGGGAAATTGTTATTTTTATTAATATAATAATAATAATTCTAGTAATCCAACTAGTCAGACAGCTTGCAGAGGAGACTGAGTCACAGACTCGCCACTTGAGCAAAGAATAGTTCTGCATCAAAAGAAGATGAGAGGGACCCTTGGCATACATGTAGAGTGCTGTCATCGTGCAAAATAGCTGAAATGCCTCATGTTAAAACTGGTGAATTACATCTGACTTCTCACATGGTTCTGGTCAGATGTTTGTGTTTCAGCCCAATGACAGTAGAGGATAATTCCACTCTGCATCTTTTGGAGAATAATGTAAGTAATGCAATCCATGGAAGAGTTGCTTTAGCAGTGTAGATGGTGCCTCTGTATCAAGGGCAGATAAAGAACTGTATGCAAGATAAGTAATAATGAGAATAAAATATGCATCTCAGAGCTTCCTTTGAAATCCAGTTGATGGAGGGTGGAGATCCTGTTTCACAAGGAAAATTACAGCTCTTCTGGCTGTGGTGAATTTTACTCAGGTAGAAAAAGCTTTGTTCAGATTGGAACACAGGAAAAATCCTCTGAGCAGGTTGGTTTCAGCTTCCATTTTTTCTTGGAGAAGCTTACAAATGCATTGTATCATTTGCTGCACTGCAGTAATAATTCTGTAAATTTAAAGTAATTAGTTCAGTCATCTAGTGTTGCCTTTCTAAAATAGGAAAATGATGTAAGCCCACAGGATTTTCTAGATCTGAAAAATCCAGTATCTCTTTTTCAAGGAAGTTTGTTTCAGGAAAACTCATGTGTCTTGTATACTTTAACTCACTTTCTCTAATTACCGTATTGTCAAAAATACAGGATGTTAGCACTGAGTAATAAATCAGTCGTACAAGAATCATGCTTAGAAGTGTAGCTCCAGTGTTGAGGTTTTTGTACTATTTTTTTTGATTGTTAGTATTTATTTAGAAAGTTTCAAGTCGAATTACTTAAACAGAGGCCTTTGAAATCATATTGTCATCTGTACTGTAAGCAAAGTATGCTGGTTTGCCCCTAGGGATCTAAAAAGACAAAAAGAGTGCCAAACAGGTAATTCAGATACTTTATTTCCTTTTTTCCTTTTTTTCCTCCTTCAAAATGCTTCTAAACATCCTTCTAGAACTTTCTAGAACCATCCTTAGCACACTAAGGCCCATGGAAGACAGGGAGGTGATTCAAGACACCAGCATGGCTTCACCAAGTGCAAGTCCTGCTTGACCAATCCAGTGGCCTTCTGTGATGGAATGATTACATCAGTGGACAAGGAAGGGTTACAGATGTCATTTATCTGGACTTCTGTAAAGCCTTTGACTCCGTCCCCCACAGCATCCTTCTCTCTAAATAGGAGAGACATGTATTTGATCAGTGGACTGATGGATAAGAAAGAGATCGGATAGTCACATTCTGAGGGTGGTGGTCAATGGCTGAGAGTCCTGATGGATATCAGTGACCAGCGGTGTCCCTCAGGGGTCTGTATTGGGAGGAGTGATATTTAATACTTTCATTAATGACATAGAGGGATTGAGTGCACCCTCAGCTAATTGTAGATATCGCCAAGTTGAGTGGTGCTGTTGCCTGAAGAGTAGGATGTCATCCAGAGGGACCTGGACGAACTTGAGAAGTGACCCATGGGAATCTCAGGAGGTTTAACAAACCAAGTGGAAGGTGCTGCATCTGAGTCAGGGCAACCCCTCGTATCAATCCAAGCTGGGGATGAACAGATCCAGAGCAGCCCTGCAAGAAGGACTTGGGGGTNTGTGGAGAGATAAAATTTCATAGATTTTTGTGGGGAAGGATTGAAGAACTGGACCTTCAACTCAAAATGAATGGAGTCTGTCAACCATCTATTTGACTCTGTCAGGCTTTTGTATATGCCTTGAAAGTCATCCAGGTAATGTATTAGGTTGTTTAATCCTGCTGTTGACAGATTAGTTCCTTCTGGCTTGCTTATAGTGGTGTTTTTGTGTGCTAGAAAAAGGTTTGTCTAGTTGGAGATGTGTTGGCATCTTGGGTTGCATAAATACTTCAGGAAGGATCTTCTGGGCATGTTCTTCCTTGTAGCAGTCAACGAGTCCTCATCATGCCAAACACTTGATAGTTAAAGTCAGCAAATGCCAGAAATATCTTGTTAATTCATCTTCACATTGTGGAATGAGATTGGGAAATTGTTATTTTTATTAATATAATAATAATAATTCTAGTAATCCAACTAGTCAGACAGCTTGCAGAGGAGACTGAGTCACAGACTCGCCACTTGAGCAAAGAATAGTTCTGCATCAAAAGAAGATGAGAGGGACCCTTGGCATACATGTAGAGTGCTGTCATAGTGCAAAATAGCTGAAATGCCTCATGTTAAAACTGGTGAATTACATCTGACTTCTCACATGGTTCTGTTCAGATGTTTGTGTTTCAGCCCAATGACAGTAGAGGATAATTCCACTCTGCATCTTTTGGAGAATAATTTAAGTAATGCAATCCATGGAAGAGTTGCTTTAGCAGTGTAGATGGTGCCTCTGTATCAAGGGCAGATAAAGAACTGTATGCAAGATAAGTAATAATGAGAATAAAATATGCATCTCAGAGCTTCCTTTGAAATCCAGTTGATGGAGGGTGGAGATCCTGTTTCACAAGGAAAATTACAGCTCTTCTGGCTGTGGTGAATTTTACTCAGGTAGAAAAAGCTTTGTTCAGATTGGAACACAGGAAAAATCCTCTGAGCAGGTTGGTTTCAGCTTCCATTTTTTCTTGGAGAAGCTTACAAATGCATTGTATCATTTGCTGCACTGCAGTAATAATTCTGTAAATTTAAAGTAATTAGTTCAGTCATCTAGTGTTGCCTTTCTACAATAGGAAAATGATGTAAGCCCACAGGATTTTCCAGATCTGAAAAATCCAGTATCTCTTTTTCAAGGAAGTTTGTTTCAGGAAAACTCATGTGTCTTGTATACTTTAACTCACTTTCTCTAATTACTGTATTGTCAAAAATACAGGATGTTAGCACTGAGTAATAAATCAGTCGTACAAGAATCATGCTTAGAAGTGTAGCTCCAGTGTTGAGGTTTTTGTACTATTTTTTTTGATTGTTAGTATTTATTTAGAAAGTTTCAAGTCGAATTACTTAAACAGAGGCCTTTGAAATCATATTGTCATCTGTACTGTAAGCAAAGTATGCTGGTTTGCCCCTAGGGATCTAAAAAGACAAAAAGAGTGCCAAACAGGTAATTCAGATACTTTATTTCCTTTTTTCCTTTTTTTCCTCCTTCAAAATGCTTCTAAACATCCTTCTAGAACTTTCTAGAACCATCCTTAGCACACTAAGGCCCATGGAAGACAGGGAGGTGATTCAAGACACCAGCATGGCTTCACCAAGTGCAAGTCCTGCTTGACCAATCCAGTGGCCTTCTGTGATGGAATGATTACATCAGTGGACAAGGAAGGGTTACAGATGTCATTTATCTGGACTTCTGTAAAGCCTTTGACTCCGTCCCCCACAGCATCCTTCTCTCTAAATAGGAGAGACATGTATTTGATCAGTGGACTGATGGATAAGAAAGAGATCGGATAGTCACATTCTGAGGGTGGTGGTCAATGGCTGAGAGTCCTGATGGATATCAGTGACCAGCGGTGTCCCTCAGGGGTCTGTATTGGGAGGAGTGATATTTAATACTTTCATTAATGACATAGAGGGATTGAGTGCACCCTCAGCTAATTGTAGATATCGCCAAGTTGAGTGGTGCTGTTGCCTGAAGAGTAGGATGTCATCCAGAGGGACCTGGACGAACTTGAGAAGTGACCCATGGGAATCTCAGGAGGTTTAACAAACCAAGTGGAAGGTGCTGCATCTGAGTCAGGGCAACCCCTCGTATCAATCCAAGCTGGGGATGAACAGATCCAGAGCAGCCCTGCAAGAAGGACTTGGGGGTGCTGGTGGGTGAGAGGCTGGACGTGCCCCGGCCGTGTGCGTTGGGAGCCCAGAAACCCCCTGTGTGCTGGGCTGCATCCAAAGCCCTGTGGGCAGCAGGGGAGGGAGGGGATTCTACCCCTCTGCTCTGCTCTGGTGAGACCCCACCTGCAATGCTGCATCCAGCTCTGGGGTCCCAGCACAGGAAGGACATGGAGCTGTTGGAGCCAGTCCAGAGGAGGGGTACAAAAGTGATCACAGGCATGGGACACCTCTCCTATGAAAATAGTCTGAGAGAATTTGGATTGTTCAGCCTGGAGAAGAGAAGGCTTCAGGCTGAACTTATTGTGGCCTTCCAGTACCTGAAGGGACCCTACAAAAAAGATGGAGAGAGAGACTATTTACAAGGGCCTGGAGTGACAGGACAGTGGGGAATGGCTTCAAACTGACAGAGAGTAGGTTTAGATTAGATATTAGGAAGAAATTCTTCCCTATGCAGGTGGTGAGGCCCTGGCATAGGTTGCCCAGAGAAGCTGTGGCTGCCTCATCTCTGGAAGTGTTCGAGGCCAAGTTGGATGGGGCTCTAAGCAACCTGGTCTAGTGGAAGGTGTCCCTGTTCATGGCAGGGGGTTGGAATGAGATGATCTTTAAAGGTCCTTTTCAACACAAGCCTTTCTAAGTTAGATATGACTCTGTGAGAGGCTGAGTAACAACAATTTTTTGGGATGGAGGCAAAATATAAGCATCCCTGGAATGGATTGCTGTCCTCTTACAAACTATCCTTTTGCAGCCCAGTTTTAGCAGGAAAAGTTGAAAAACAAATCACATAAAAAAGGAATGAGGATACTATACAGAAGAATTCTTCTTCCATGAGATGCTTAAGCATGATAGTGGAAATGTGATGAATGAGATGTGAAGCTATCTTACAGTCATCAGCTACTTCGAATTAAAAATAAGTCAATAAATTACTTAGCATTGACATTTGTGGGATAAAGTTCATTTGAGAAGCTGACATTGCTCAAATGTTAACCTCTTTATCAAGTTCATTGAACTAGGATTGTTCTTCAGTTTTCGACCGAACAGATAGAATTTAAATTTGTTTCATATTATTGAGTTTGGTTCTGCATATAGTAATTTTCCTTTTCACATCCTTTCCAGGGACACATGCAATGAAATAGGCTTAAAATATAATTTACACCACCAAAAAAAAGATGCTTTAATATAAATGCAAACTAGATGTTAGGGCTTTTTTTAATACTTGCTCTCACCTTGTAGTTTCAGTTTTGCAGCAGTGAGTTTCATGGGTATGATGGGACCCCAGAAGTTAGTACTGAGCTTGGAGTAGTTCTGTGGTCTGTTGCATTGCTGTGAAATGCGCTCTTATTTTTCTTCTACTTCATGTATTTGTTTAAGATAAGTGATAGTGGATTCGAGTGTTGGAATAGAAAATACAATGCTGGAATTAGATGATTTACATTGATTTATTTCAGTGCAAAACCTTGATCTGCCCTGTAAAACAGAGTCTTGTGTTTGTTTTGGGGTAGTGACAGCCTTGCAGGTGATGAAATATAAATGCAGTATCATTAGCATTTCTGCACGTGTAGACATATCAAAAGAAATCATAACAATTGTCATATTTGTTGGTATCATTAAACACTTCTTTTGTCAAACTTGCACACTTGCTGAATTTCATCTTCTTTTTCTCCTATTTTTCCAAATGAATAAAAGTTCATTAATTCTGACAGGATTTGTCTTGTTTACCCTGCCGCTATTAGTCAACACATATAGCCATGTAAATGCCTAAAGACTGTTTCAAAATCTAAATTAATAGGTTGGGAGCAAGATTAGCTTTTTTTTTTTGCTTTTGTCTTCTTAATGTACTTTTTATTCAGCTTGTAAAATCTTGATGTTATTCCACTCCCTCTGCCTTCTCATCCCTTATGTTAATGGTTTGTTGGTGCTGCACTAGATTTAATGCTTCCTGAAAGTCATTCCAGTCTTGGATAATTTTGGTCAATCTGCTTGTTATAATTTTTCTTCCTGCCAAAATAGCAGTTTTTATAAAAAAAATTGTGACTAAACTGTGTGGAGGTACCTGCAGGCTGGGGATAACTGTTGGCTGTGAGGGTTTTCAGTTGCTGTTATATCGGTGGCTAACTTCAAGCTATGTAAATTTTGCTATGGACTCTTAAGGTAATTTTAGAGAAGACCTGGTTGGGTGAAGGTTGTCCCTGCTCCTTCTATTATCCTCCTGCCCTTGGTGGTGCACATCATCACCCATACCAAACTGCTGGTGCTCCTGGTCTGGTTATGACCATGGTGATGTAGAGGCTAGAATGGAATACAGTATTTCAGTTGGAAGGGAGCTACAGTGGTCATCTAGTCCAGCTGCCTGACCAAGTTACAGCCTGTTACTAAGGGCATTGTCCAGTTGCTACTGACAGTCTTGGGGCATTGCCAAAATCTCCAGGAAGCCTGTTCCAGTGTTTGACTATCTTCTTGGTAAAAAAATGCTTCCTAATATCCACTCTGAACCTGACACAGGGTTGAACCATTCCCATGCATCCCATCACTGGATCCCACAGAGAAGAGCTCAGCACTTCTCTCTCCACTTCCCTCCTCAGGAAGCTGTAGGGAGCAATGAGGTTACCCCTCAGCCTCCTTCTCTCCAAGCTAGATAAGCCCGAGTCCTCAGATTTTCCTCACGGGTTGTCATTCCTTTCAGCCCTTTCAGCAGCTTTGTAGCTCTCCTCTGGAAGCATTCAAGCACCTTCACATCTTCTTAAGTTAAGACACTCAACTTGGAGGTTGTGGGAGTGTGGCTTTTAGGTGGTTTTTTTTTTTTTTTGAAGCAGACATGTTGCTGGTAGTGTTGGTGGTAGGCAAGAAACTCTTGACCATGCACTTATAGATGAATGTGTTTTTGTTGTGTTCATGTAGCTGATGCAAATGTCTGCCTTCTCTGACTTGATGGGGTACTTCCCATGATAATTCCTCACATTTATAACTACATTCAGAGATGTTGATTTTTGTAGCTAAATTTTAGTTTTTAGTCACTCTCACAGGAGGATGGAAATGTGTGCAGGAGGACACTGGACAGGTTCAGCACAAGAGCTAGGCTTCTGCTGTTCTTGTGGTTCTCCTCATTGCTTTCTAGTGATTCCAGGGATCCCAGGGAGGGAAATCCCTTTGCTCTTGTGTGTGTGTTCACACATGTACATTCAGGTCAGCTGTTTGTACAGACACTTCTGTTCAGGTCTTGTGAATATCTCTTGTAGGCACTTGGTTGCTGGCTCACTCAGGTCTTCGGGGAGGGGAGCACTCAACCTCGCTGTTGCCCCACAAGATATCCTTGTGAACTCAGTGCTTAGTCCTAGCATATTTTTGGTTTGGTTTTGATACTTGATTTCAGGGTAGACAAATGCCTGGGACTGGGTTGGGGTGTCGTTCTACAAGTACTTTGAACGTGACCGGAGGGAAGCACTAAAACTAAGATGTATGGAATAAATACAACCTATGTCTCAGGACCTTGTGGAGGGTGTGGGTGAGGAGAATGGTTGGCTGCCAGAAGATTGTTTAGAGAATACTGTATTTTCCTCTGCAGGCTTGAAGGCAGACTTGCTTTTAATTTATTTGTGGAGCAGTTGATCCTTGAGCTGCTGTGGAGATGTGGTTATTGTGCTGTTGTTACACGGTTTAGCATCATTGTTTTTGAAGCAGGCCAGGAGGACAGTGCGCAGATAGTTGGACTTGGGTTGAATAGGTTATAGGTAGGGCAAGTAAACTTCTCTCATTTTCCAGAAGCTTTTTGATGGAGTCTGTTTCTCAACCAAATTTTGGATGATGGCTTTTTGTAAATTAGATATGGATCTTCACAGGGTTTTCTGCACGTTAGGAAGGTGGTTCTTTCTGCGACTGTTTGCGATAAACGTTTGTCTTCCAGGAGGAGCAACTGTACTGAGTAATCAGTAAAACGTTTTTCTGACCTATTTCTATAGGCTGTTGACAACAGTAATTGCTGCTGCTGTTTCTATGTGAACATAATACAATAAAACACTGTTCCTAAATTATTCATGTTGATTTTGACAACCTTACTCTTTTTCATCTCTAAGGAAAAGTGAGGAGATGGAAAATTTTCCTTGGTTTTAACAAACAGCCATCCTAAAGTTGTGAGGAGACAATAATTTGATATTACCTCCTTTTCTAATTTGGGTGGCTTATTTTTTAAAATTTTTTTTGGTCGTAATTGCTCTTCTAAGAAAGGAGGAGACTTTTTCATTATGTATCTACATGTGCAGGTTTTTTTTGAGTGTCTCAGGAATGGTATAAATGGCATCCAGCATGCCATGTGGATGTGCATCTCTGCTCAAATAGATGTGTAAACTGCCAGGCCTGAAAGACAGGAAAGCAGAGGCATCTCTACTACTTCTTAGCATGGAAAGGAAACAGATTCCCTACATCTTAGTCTTTTAATGCTTGCATGGTTTCTTATTTTTTTTCTGTATTGTATGTAAGTCAACATTTTGACATGAAATAAATACTTGTAATGACTATTTTTCCTCTAAAAACAAACAGAAAAATACTATGAAACACCTATTTTTAAAGACAGGCTCCAGTAATTAAATGATGCCATTCAGGTGGCCTTGCTAAGACTGACCTTGTTTTGTCCTAAGTTGACCAATCTGAGGAGAAAACAGCTGAACTATGTCCCTCTTCTTTCCATATCCAAAGCAGATATATACCCAGTGGGCTTTATCTTACAGAGTTGTCTTCTGATTTTAGTCTTTAGTATTGGTTGGATTTTCTTTTCTTTAATATCCCCACCTATGAGAGTATGCAAAATATTGAAAGCCCATCCTTGAAAGGTATTTTGAATTTGTTTTCTTTAAAACAATGTTTTAAGCACTTCATCATTTATCTGCTCATAAGAAGGAAATGTAGCAGAGGAAGATGCACTCAGCTGGAGGTGAAATGAGTCTTGAAACTGGAAGACAGGCCTCTGATACGCTGGAATTCTTTAAGGGAGACCCTGTTGTCAGTGTTGAGCTTTACCACAGCCATGGAACCTTTCTTTCAGAACTTGTACCCTTACACTTCTAAAAGTTAATAATTTTGTTTTCTATATGAAAATATGTCAGGCTAGTGCTTGAATGTCTTGTGACATAGTAGACTAATGTAGAGATCTAAACAGTGTACCATCAATTGAGATAATTGCTTCAGAGTCCTGTAGATGCCATTTTTCAAATTTATGTAGTTCCCATTACAGAAATCATATTACAGATGCCTTGTGTAAGTGATGAGCAGTGCTCTTACTTGGTCTCTGAAAACTGGATATACTGAGAAAACCTGATCATAACATTTGAAGTTACCTTGAGATGCTATGCTAATTGGTCTGTTATTTAATGATTTGCCAAGAGGCAGGAAAAAAAAGCCATGCTGCTACTTCAAAGTCATATGCAAAGGAGACAAAATAATATGTGATTACAGTTCCAGTAATATGCTTGGAGTTTTTGCTTTTGCAGAATACTAATAAAGTAAATAGTTGCTGTTAACGTAATTTGTGTCCCATGAGTTATTTTATGGGAGACTAATCTGCCTGAGAGCTTTAGGATTAGTCAAGGAGAGGTTTACCACTATAGGCATTGGTGTTACAAGCTGGACAGTAGCTTTATGTTAGTCAGCATTATTTCCATAGAAGCTGCTTATTAGTGTAGATCAGTGCTCTAGATTATTTAATTGCATTGTAATGCAGATACTTATGATTTTGAGTGAAAAAAATTTAAAATCTGCCTCAGTGTGACTACTGTGTACTTCATTAATTTAATAAAGATCTGAGTTGGAGGAGTGGACTGGGAATATAGAGTTCTCATCCACACGTCACCTGTGGAATGACTCACTTCTATTTTTATTGAAATTTTGATAGGGTTATGTTGCATGTATAAAGAAAAATAATTAACTTGGGGGATATTTTGCAGATTGTTATAGATGTGTTTACATTTGAGTTGCTCTCCAAAGTTTCTGAAGTTATTAGAAGGAGTAAGCATGTGATAGTTTTCCTGATCAAGGCAAGCCGAGACAGAGTGTCATCCCAGTTATTGGATAATTCTCTAATTACCCAGTGAAACAACAGTGATAGTTGACTTCTAAATTGTACAGAATGTACGTGTTTCACAGGAGAAGAGAAATTGAGATAGTAAAGGGAAATCTCGGCCAGTTGAGGTGTTCCTGTCTTTCTATATATATATATTTTTTTTTTTGAGCTGAATTGCTCATAAGTTAACATCTTATGAAAACAGGAAAAGAAATGTTCTCTCCTTTCTCTTAAAAAAACCCAAACAAACAAAACCTTGGTTCAGTTTTGGCATTTTCACTTATTAGTGCTAATCAAATGGATAGTTAGATGTTCACTCCTCCAATGTTTCGTAGTGTGGAGTTGGGTTTTTTTAGTACTGTAGGCATATAAAATTCATAAAGTCTTTTTTGTGTTTGTTTAAACAGAGTGAAACTAGTATCCCGGGATTGCATACCTCCCATAATTCTGTTTCTTCAGTTTTTTGTGAATTTTTAAAATGTTTTTCATTTTCCTCTCGAGAAGCCTTCTAGCTAAGAGATTAAAAGTTGAAAATAGATATTTAAACCGAAATGAATACTCTGCTGTACCTTGAATATGATGGACTGGCCTTTGGAGTGTGAGGGGCAGTGGAGAGCTGTAGACTTGTCTCTTGAGGTACCTAACCCAGAGAGGAGGTTTCTCTTTGTGTCATGTTCTTCAGCTGTAAAACAGAAGCAAGTCCTTTCAGCTTATACCTTCAGGGGTTGGCTCTTGATTTGCCTTCAGTGCTGTGGTCCCATGGGAGAGATTTAAACCCATGCTGAGAGTGCCTCTGATACCTGGTTCTGTGTCCCAGCAGTGCTCCATTTGGGTGTCAAAGGCAGGATGTGGTTCATAAGGAGCACCTGTCTTGAGCCTGGTATTCTAACGCTTGTTGGGGAGATGGTATTCTGTAATTCTTGGTTGTGAGCTAGACCTTTAGCAGACCTATTTTGATACCTCCCCAGCCCCTCTGCATTTTGAGGTTCAATCCAAGAAAAGTTTAGGTGGAAGCTGCTTTTAACCCACCATCTTCATAAGACATGATAAAATAGAGCCTGTGTGCTCAACAAGGAGATGAACTACTAAGGGACTTGAAAAAAGATACACTGTGAGGTTTTTTAGGAAACTCTTGCTAAAAACTTGCTACTTTTTTGTTCGTTGTTAGTAAACCCCTCCCGCCACAGTATAACAGCTGTGTTTGGAAAAATTAAACTTCTGTAATTGTGCTCCAGCTGTGCTTGTTGTTCTGTGTTTAGCCCAAGTTGGTAAGAAGACTGTGTTGGGCCACAAAACAGTTTGCTTACAGCTGTAAAATGATACTGTTGTAATCTAGATTTCTGTGAAGACCCCCATTTACATTTCTCACATCTCCCTGAATCAAAAATTTTGGTCTTTGCTGCAATGGGTGGATGAGTCTGGAGTTTGTTTGAGTCTGGAGTTTGTTTCAGGCTTGCTTGACGTGTTGCTGCTTTGGCTGGACTGAAATGTCAGATGTGAGCTTAAAACTTTTCTTCTCCTTCCAGGTGCCTGCTGATGGAAATGCAGGGCTGCTGGCAGAGCCTCAGATTGCCATGTTCTGTGGCAAACTCAACATGCACATGAACGTGCAGAATGGAAAGTGGGAATCAGACCCCTCTGGCACCAAGACCTGCATTGGGACGAAAGAAGGGATTCTTCAGTACTGCCAGGAAGTAAGTTCTGTCTCAGGAATAGCTATAGTGGTTGTTCTTTTGAAAGCCTAAGTGCAGGCATGTGCTGGACAGCTCAGTCTGTAGGGATCTTCCCTTTCTTTTTTGACCTCTTCTGCTCCATTGCCTTCTTGTCCTTTCTGAAGAGATTCTCTCCAGCACCTGTTAAAACAGCTTCAGGAATCGGTTGCTGAGGGAGTCACTGGGACTGCTGGAAAATTTTGTCTCTCTCTCTTCTACCCTTGGGGGATAATTTTTGTATAGTATGTGTGCAATGGACTTCTTTCTTTTAAAGTGTTTTGAATAAAGCCGAGGTGGCAGTTTATTATTTAAAATGCCCTTGCTCTTTTTGGGGTGATTTGGAAAGATCAGCTGTAACATGACTTTTGTCGTTCTATCGTGACACTGAAATGCACTTGTGCAGTCCAGAGTTATTGGCCTCTGCTGCACACAGAACCATTCAGAGTTTCTTAATAGAAAAGCTTCCCCTACAGATGAAGTCACAATGACTGATTTCATATTTGTGAGCAGAAGCTTCTTACCCACTTGCTTATATCGTAAGAACAGATTGTGGATCTAATTTTGTTTTGTCTCCATGATGTGATAGTATGATAACCTTGTACCAGTGTGTGACAATTTGAAAAGAAAATGCGTTCTTTCATGCAGTGAAACAAAAAGGCATGGTTTGAGTTGCCTTAGTCCTAATATTTGCTATCCCATCTCTTTTTTTTTTTTTTTTGAGGGCTATTGCATATTGCCATAGCAATAGCTGCTTTGTTTCCTAAATGCAAAACCAGTTCCTGTGAAAATATTTCTTTAGAAAGCAAGAGAATTTATTTTTTAGATCTTTGCTCTTTTAGCATCTTCATTCCTGTTGTTTCACCCATTGATTGTTCTTTATGGTTTTTGCAGTGTTTTGTTCAGTTTTTATTGCATTTGGGCAAAATATTCATTTTAAGGATGATATTGTAATGGCAATTGAAATTGATTCTTCATTAGTAGCTTTGACTCTTTACTAAGAAAATTGCTTTGTGAAACTCATATTTTTGTTTGTCACTAACAAAAATACCTAACCTATCCTACTAGTACAGTTTCAAAGATTTCTTCTGGTTTTCTGTTGTCTTCTTTGATTTATCTAAATAAAGTTGACTTATGCATAGTGAAATTATTGAGGATGAGGAAAGGAATAATAAAAAAAAGAAGAGCATGAGTAACTAAAAATGCATCAGTGACTAAAGGTTGTAAGGCTATCTAAAGTTACAGAAATAAATACGTGAATTATGGAAGTAAGATTAGAAATTTTAGGGGCTTTTAAGCATGATTATCTCAGTAGGTTGGGGGTTCAACCACAAATGCTGCAGGCAGGGAAGGATTCTGGAACAAGGTCTCAGAGCTGTAACCATCAACTGACTGTCAGGTGATTTTGCAATTTCGGGTGGCATTTAAAAAAAAAAAGCCCTCTCAAAATTAAAGGGAAGAGGTAAGCAAAAGTAGTCAGAAGGTAATAGACATAGATTGTTAAATGACAAAGAGACTAGTAAGAGAAATTTTGACTCCCTAAGGAAAAAAATTGTTTGCCATGCATGGAGACTGAGAGAGCTTAACTGGGCAAGGGCCCAAGCAACTTGGTCTAGCATAGATGTGAGTCCTGGCTGGAACTGAGGAAAGTCTAAGTGACCATGATAGGTCTCTTTTAACCTGGATTTTTTTGCAAATAATCTGAAATTTTCTCATAACTGAAACAGAGGAGAGACCTTGTGTTACTTGGGTTTTTAAGGGTAAATACTTAAACTCCAATGTGTTAAGCCCTATTTTGTGTGCTTGACAGTTTAGTCGCTTAGTATTAGATGATCGTCATGATTTTAGAATTTCTCCAGCTCCAGTTAAAAGTATGGCTTACGGGGTTCTGCCCTGCTGTGGGGCAAAATGCTGGCAGGTCTACTCCCTAAAAATGGGGTGGGCATTTATAGATTTTAGTTAATCTCTGTTAATTATGTGAAGCAGTATGCTTTCACCAACTTGAAGTGAGCAATTCTGCTGTGGTATGTTGAAACATGGGAATCTGGCAAAACCCTCTCCATCTTTTCTTGCTCTGCTCACCAGTATGCTTTTGGTTTGTTTGCTGGAAACTGCCAATGTCCTGCTGTCCTGCTGTGTCCTTCCCACACACCCCCTTGGGATGCACAGTGCAGCTGCTGTAGGCTGCTGATGGAGAAGGGACAAGTTGGTCTGGGGTGTAAGAGCATAAGGCAGCGATGGGGCCTCTGCCAGTAGGTGTTCTGGAGTAGGGTGGCATCCCAGGTTTTTTGAATGCTAGTAATAAATTCAGAAATGGATAGCAAATATTAGGAAGTTCAGATCTGCTGACAGTAATTTAAAACGAAAAGCCACATGGAAGTTGATCCAACCCAGCAGCATGGAAAGAAGCTCGCAGTTCTGTAGGACTCTTGCCTATGGTCTTCCCTCCTTCCCCACACCCCTTTGGCCAGATCTGTGGCATGTTGGGCTTTGGCCAGGGAATTGCACTGATGGTTTGCTATGATTAAGCTTGCCCATGAACCCCACAAGAGAAATGGAAGAGTTGGATAACAGCACCCATTTCTACCAAAGAAGTTAATTTGTAGAGGATTGCTAGTAAATGCAACTCAAACTAGCTTCGTAGCTTTGGGGAACCCCTTGTTATTATGATTGGTATTCTAAATATGTCTAGTATTTCCCTTGCTTTCTGCTGTTTACCTTGGCTGCAAGACAGTACTTGCTATCAGGGAATGGGAGAAATTTGCATTTTCCCATTAGCAGGAAGCAATAAGCAGCAAGGCTGAGATGTGTACCTCTTGTGTTGGAATAGTATGCAGGTAAAAATCTCATTTTTGATTGCTTTTACCAAATACGATCTTTTCCTTCTTTTCTTTTCTCTCCTTTAATGCTGCTTTTTTCCCCAAAAGAAAGATTGCTTCTTTCTGTGTGCTTTTTTTCTTGCTCTAGGCAGAGGCTGAATGTAAATGCTCTGCTAATCCAGGGGACAGGTACTCTTTCTATATCTGCCTTCATGTTCCCTGGCACTGAGGCAGCTTTCTTGGTTCTTCACTCTTGCTGTAGCAGCAGCTCTTTGTACCACCTGCTGAGGGTTTTTTTACCCAGCTCCAAACAGAGCCCTGAAGTGACAGCAAGTAAGGGAAGGTTTGGCTTTTACACCCTGTACGTCTATTGAGAAATCTGTCCATCTGGTTTTTGTTGCAGATTCCTTGTGAGCACTGTTCCAGGCATTGTGATAATGACTGCATTGCAAGGGGAGATGCACTCCTGCATTAAATCCTGTAGTGTTAGCCCATGCACCCAGTTCTTCCTCCAGCTTGGGAAACACCAGAAGGGACATGTTGCGGAGGGCTGGAGATGGTATGGGGCACCGCAACCTTCCGAAAGCGTCTCCTGCACAGAGCCGCTCGGTGGCCCCCTCCCGCACACACTCAGTCACACTCATGCCAGGTGATACTTGGAACAGGTCGACGGCAAAGAGTTGGGAAGGGCCCTTCTTATGGGGTTCCACAGGAGAGGTTTTAATTCGGCCACGCATGTGAAGGGATCAGTGACCGAGGACCAAGAACAGTGGCGGGTCTGAGTTGATACACGGGGTTGAGGAGCCAATGGTCNGCAGGGACATACCAAAAGGAGCTGTTTGGGTGGAAACCCAATGCGCAAGTGCAGTGATCTTGCTCTGTGGCTCCTTGGCTCTAAAATAATACAAAATTAATATATCAGTAAACTCTGCTCACTGTTAATAAGAAAATGATACTTCATGTGTTCTCGGGGTTTGATTTCTTCCTTGAAGGTATTTTTCAAAAAATAAAAAATACCATCTCTCCTTTCATCAGAACTTAGAAGTAGATGTGTTCCTGTGCCTCCTTGTTAGCTTTTCTTTTAAAAGAGCTTCTCTCTACAATGCAAGGCCAGATGCCCAAGTGATGGGCAGGGCTAGGAGGTGCATAGAGTACAGAAGGACTTGTATTTCTCTTGTAGAGATGTACTTTGAACCTTGAGATTCTCATAGTTTCCTCTTGCGGTCCACTGCCAGCTTAGGTGGATTTTGAAGTGTTGATGGCGGAAGTAGCAGTAGAGGAGCATTGCAGGGCAGGAAGGGAGGAAGAGGGAATAAACAGAACCACCTACATGTTTTAAAGATTAACGTTGCTTGTTTTTGCATTACTTCTTTTGAGTGTGAGCTCAGTGCAGCACAGGAAATATCAGAGTTTATATTTGGACAACACATCACTCAGTTTAAATATGGCAAAGCTCAGACGGTCGGTTGTTTTTTGAAAGGAAATGGAAGATACTTGAATGCTGCCTTCCAGCTTCCTTGAGTTCAGTTAAACTCTGACACTGAACTCATAGCAGGTGGTCCTGGAAGCACATCTACACATTCTCTTGTGTTCAATGTAAGCTTGTGGCTTCTCTTGTTTTTTGGTTTTTTTTTTTAATATCACAAAACGAAACTTTCTTGGGTGGGATGAAATGCTGTTTAGAGAAGTACAATTTGTTAGTGCTTTCTTTTAATGTCAAACTAGCTAGTATGCTGCTGTATGGATTGTACCTGTTACTGAGAAGTAAAACTGCATGGGCCTGATCTGCAAACAGCTGTCAAGTGCAAGTGCTGCAGGTGCTAGAACAACAGGGCACTGATGTAAATTCAGATGGTTTACAGCTCTGTGTGCCAGAATCCCTAAGATGTTGAGTGATCTAGGTGACACTTTAGATCAAGCCACTGGTCAGTGAGTCCTGCTGCTGACACTGCAGCACCAGCTGTTTCAGAGGAGTTTTGGGAAAACCCTGCCATACTACACAATTACTCAATAACTACCCCTGGGGAAAGTTTCTTCCTAACAGCCCCTTATGGGTGATTAGCTGATGTCCCAAAGCAGGTGGGGACCACTGCTCCTGGATTCGCCTTCTGTTGTTTCATGGAAGGAGCTGGGTTGCCCCCACCTACACATAGGTGTGGGTGCTGGGAGTGGCACATTATTGTCATAGAAAAGTGCTTTTGGAGGTCAGTCAGCTCCTGTCTTCCTAACAGTGTTCATAAAACCCACCTGGAGCCTGCTCTTTGGCAGAGTGTGCTTTCAGAGTCACATGAATATGCAGCGTAGGAAGTTAATTTAGCTGTGCTTCATTCCCTGTTTAAAGGGAAAGAGTGTACAGATGGAAGATACTGTGTGTGTTTTATTTTATTCGCACTTTTGAGCAGCTACTATGTGCAGAATTTTGTATCTAGTAATTAGGATACATTATCTGAGTTCCTTGAAGGATTGAAATTATTTTGCCATTTGTGCTGAACTCACTGTCCAAAATGAATTGTAAAACAGTCACAGCTTGCAAAAAATGTTTTTGTCTAATGCATGTTTTTTCCCCCACTTAGTTTTGTTCGGAGATGCTTATTTCTATTTTAAGCATGCATGTAACTGTTGGCTTTTTTTTTTTCCCCCAAGACCAAACCACAACTATAAAAAAATAAGTTTGGGTCTGGATATTGTGAGGATGAATTAAACCTGGGAGTTTGGAGATCTAGTGCACTTTGTAATCAGCATCTGGCTCATTTTGCAATCTTCAGCTAGAGGCCTAGAGTAACTTTTAGATGTAAAGTGAGTGTTGGCTTTGGGAGGTGTTCCGCTTGGCATCTCATGACTGCTTGGTTTATTTTGTAAAGTTGTGACACGTGTCCACTTTCCTTTTAAACATCACTGGGATGCATGAGCGTCTTGTGGTCAGTGTGTGTTTCTTACAAAAATCCTCCCCAGAAATAACAAAATTATAAATGCATGTTATTACAGTCTTAACTGTTATCTTTGTGTTACACGGAGCAGAAAATAGTAGGGTAAATTCTTGTAACAGGTAATTCATTATAGCTGTTGACAGAACACTGTTGATATTTCTAATTTCTAACCATAATGCTTCCAGAAATTACTATCTTGTCATTTTCTCAAATCCCCTGGGTTTGTGCCATGTGTTTAGGTATGTTGCTAGTGAAACCAAAAGCCACTTTTAGCCAGGCCCAGTACAAGCTGGGGTATGACCATACTAAAGCTTTGACATTAATTCACCCCACAGTCCCCAGATGTCCCCTGTTTTGTACATGGGCCAAAAGGGCCACCAAATGACTGGCCCATCTCTTTTTTATTACTTGCTTGGCTTCCTCTTGTCACCATGTCTGATAATCCTACTGTGCTTGTTGTCCTGGGGCCTACTCCAGGCAGCACTGATGGCAGCAGTTCCTTCCCTCTAGTCTTTGTCTTCCTGCTAAAGAGTTTGGTAAACTGCCAGGGATGACAAGGTTTTTGAAAAGAAAAATTGTTTGGTCTGTTTTTTCTGAGAATTTGAGACACAATGACAATGGTCTTGCTGCTTTGATAAGGGTTTCTCTCCACCTTGTCATTTTCATTGTAATAGAAATCGTTGGTTTTATCTAGGCTGCATAATGTGCCCTTTCTAGTTTCTCAAAGCAAATAGCCATTGAAGCTGAAAATTAATTTTAAACCTGCACTACTCAAAATTCAGCAGTCTAAAAAGCTATAAATTTTGCTCTGAGGAAAACGATCCATTTAATGAAACATCATGGAAAACATACAGATTTTTGGCAGCACAGAATGTCCTTAAAAACAAATGACATTTTCAACAGAAATGGATGTTGGTATATTTGGAGATGTGTACAGTCATGCTTAAAAGTTTGACTGAATGGTATCTTAGCACTCTTTGCATTGATTATTGAGGTCTTTGGTTTTACTTAGCTTTTGGTCCACAGCAAAGGTTGAACTAGTTTACTCTTTATGCCAGTGCTTAAATTTCATTTGCTTGGAAATAGAGGGACTACTACTCACGGTATATTTATCCTGCAGTTAAATCTTAGTATACTCACCTTCTAGAGAAAGAAGGCTGGGATTTTTAGCCCAGACTGTAGTCTACCATTGAAATATATTTCAAATCAAGTGACTAATAAAACTTGGAACTTATGTTGCAAGATGATTCCTGTCTTTTGTTTGTTGATAATAAAAGATCTCCCCTCTTGTTTTTCCCTACACTGAATTTTTTTTTTTGCATGTCTCAAAAAGAAATGAAATGAAAAAAATAAGGACTTTTTCTAAGAGTGCTTCTGCTTTGACGCTGAGGGAGGAAAAAGGATGAAAAGGGGTGAGGATTGTCGGCATAAATAAATATTTAGGTAAACATGTACTGCAGTGGTTAATGAAACTGCATTTTCCTCTAGATTAATTTTGAATTTCACAGATACGATGGACAAGATTAATCAATGAGTTCCATCAGCATAATGTTTGTGCCAGGAGTACAATCGTTTTTTCTGTCTTCTAAAAGACACAAATGCAATGGCTGTATGCAGGGCAGCCCTCTTGCCTTGTTTGGTTCATAGCTGAGCTAGCAGATGATCATTTAGCATATGACTGAGAAAAAGTTCTTCATTATTGTCAGCAATCTGTGTTCTGTGCTTGTGGTTTGCTCCTTCAGGTTGCAAAAGGACTGGCCATACTTGCACTGAACGCTCAGCATGCCCAGCTGAGCGAGCGAAGCTCAACTGACCCAGCTCTTGGCCCAAGATACTTTTGAGAGGGCTGTGTAGTGTTGGATGTGATCTGTAGAGACATTGCCTTTCTCACATAGCTGGTGTCCTGGTGGGGACAATACAGCTGACATTTACTGCTGCATTTCACATTCTCTTTTCTGTCTCACATACAGAGTTCTCATCATATGTGGTCTGCAATTTTCTTTACAGACACATCTCCCAGTCTTTCACTGTGTAACTCTGAGACAGACCAGTAGCAGCTGTTCCTTTAATAAATAATAAGCCTAAGACATAACAGGCATAAAGCGTGATGGTTACCTTAAGCAAAGAAAAATCTATTATTAAATATACAGCTGTTATGTTCCAGCCATTTAGAGGAGGATAGAGAAACTATTTGCAAGAGCATGTAGTAACAGGATAAGAGTGAGTGGCTCCAAACTGACAGAGTAGGTTTAGATTAGACATTAGGAAGAAATTCTTCCCTGTGAGGGTGGTGAGGTGCTGGCACAGGCTGCCCAGAGAATCTGTGGCTGTCCGATCCCTGGATGTGTCCAAGGCCAGGAAGGTTGGAACAAGATGATCTTTAAGGTCCCTTCCAATCCAGGCAATTCTGTTATTTTTTTCATCCACCTTTTGAGACCATGGTTGCATGGCCACGTCAGTCTGGCACAGATCTATCCCACTTTTGTTCAAGATCAATCTGGGTCCTCTTGAACTCCTGGCACTTTCCACTGTGATGCAGTTTTTATTCTTAAGGGAATGTTTTCAGAGATTGCTCAGTTCCTTGACCCAGCTTCTGTGCTAGCAGTGGCTCTTGGAGATTTCAACAGTAAATGGACAAGAGTGGAATGGAATAATGCAGGAATTGTGCTCTGGCAATGTTAGACTTTTGTCCAATTCAAGGCACTGAAACCACAGCCTCATCATCTGCAAGTGTACCTCTGCAGATGGATGGGTGTTGCCTCCTGGTAGTGGTGCTCCTGAGACCTGGAAGGTTGCCTGCAGCGTTTGGGTGGTTGAGTGGTTTTGAGTGTTTAGGGCTAAGTGTGAACAGGTAGTATGCTTTGTGTCGTGTTCCATACTTTTTTGATTGTCCCCATCCCTTATGGATGGCTTTACAGCTCTCCTGTGCTATAGCTTGTTATTGTCTTAATCTTACCTTGTTTTTAATGCTTCTTATCTTGCTTTTTTTTTGTGGTGGTAGTTTTACTGTCTTCTGAT
Source organism: Edolisoma coerulescens (assembly GCA_013397115.1). Lineage (NCBI taxonomy): Eukaryota > Metazoa > Chordata > Aves > Passeriformes > Campephagidae > Edolisoma > Edolisoma coerulescens. The sequence goes on from VWZW01003157.1 coordinate 58,632, forward strand.
TTGGTTTTGGGGTTTTTTTGTGGAGGCAAGTTTGTTTTTTCTTTTTGTTTTCCTTTCCCATTTCACCACTGTCCATCTACTTTGGAAGATGCGGAAATCCGAAATACTGGCTACAGCGGTGATTGTTTCCCTATAGCAGTGTATGAAGCTTGTAGTAGGAGCAGTGGTTGGTATCATGAAATGGGTCCGTGTTCAGAGGTCTCTTGGCAAGGAAAAGGTCATTACTCACAGTTTCAGCTGCTGGTTCTGCAGGCAAACATAAAAACGGGAAAGACAGTTTCTCTCGTTCCATAGCTTTGAAGCTGTCAGGAAATATGTTTGCTTGAATTCATAGCAGGGCCCAAGGTTGGATGGAGGAAGTATTTCTTGATTTCTGGGACATTCCTTTTTTTCCCAAGCAGTTTACTACCACCACTTTCTAATTTCTAATTCATATGGCAGCATTATGATCCAGTTAGCCTTTATCCAATTAAAACGATTATGAAGCACTGTATTGAGTGCCTGCTTTAATCATCCAAATACTCTATGCCTCTGGCTAATAAAAAATCCCACTGATAATCTTTTTTTATAGATGTGTGCTCCTTACAGAAAATTGTTTCAGATTGCTGTGGACTAATTGTAATCATGGAAAGGTTTCAGAATATCTGTCCAATTATTAATGTTTTTATCCACCTTTCCCCCTTATAAGTATATAGCATATTTTTAATGGTTTAAGCAGAATTTTAGCTGCTAATTTTCTTCTGTTTTTTTTTTTTTTACTTGAGTGGGACAAGATTTTCACTGGAGGGGTGTTACTTCAAATTACTAACAGAAAAGTTTGAAAGGTGAGGATTTTAGATTTTTAGATTTTTTTTTTCAGCGTTCTTGAGGCATTGTATTGGTTTTGCATGGCCTGGTTTTTGGTAGTGGGGGGACAACAGAGGTGGCTTCCATGAGAAGCTGCTAGAAGCTTCCACCATATCTGGCAGAGCCAATCCCTGATGGCTCCAAAGATGGATGTGCCACTGGCCAAGACTGGGCCAATTAGAAATGGTGATAATGCCTCTGTGATAACTTATTTAAGAAGAAGGAAAAACTTAGGTTGTGGCACAGTTTTTAATTCCAGTCAGAGAAGAGTGGAGAATGAGACAAACAGCTCTGCAGACACCAACGTCAGTGGTGAAGGAAGGGGAAGAAGTGCTCTAGGCGCTGGAGCTGAGATTCCTCTGCAGGCTGTGGTGAGGACCATGGTGAAGCAGCTGTCTCCCCATGGAGATCCACGGGGATGTAGAGGTCCAATGCAGCCTGTGGAGAAGCCCCCGCTGGAGCGAGTGGATGCCTGGAGGAGGCTGTGAACCCATGGGAGACCCATGGAGAGAGGGGCCCTGCTCCCAAGCTGGAGCAGCCTGCCCTTGAAGGACTGCACCCTGTAGAAGAGTGACCCACGCCACAGCACTTTTGGGAGGACTGTTGCCTGTGAGATGTACTCACATTGCAGCAGTTTGCAAACAGCTGTTGTTTGTGAGATGGACTCACATCGGAGAAGTTAGTGGAGAACTGTCTCTTGTGGGAGGGACCCCATGGTGCAGCATGGGAACGACTCCTCTCCCAGAGCAGCAGGAGAAGCCATGGGTGATGAATTGACCATAGCCCCCAGTCCCTGCCTTTCTTGTGGAAGGAGGGAGGGGTGAGGGGGAAGGTGTTTTTAAGGGCTTATTTTACTTCTCATTATCCTACTCTGATTTCATTGGTAATAAATTCACCTTATATCTTGAAGCTGAGCCTGTTTTGCCCATGATGATACTTAATGAGTGATCTCTCTCCCGATCCTTATCTCAACCCATGAACCCTTTGTTAAATTTTCTCCCCTCTGTCCAGCTGCAGAGGGGAGTGAGTGAATAGCTTTCATGTGTGCCTGGCTTCTGGCCAGTGCTGACCCACAACAGACATCTGTCTTAGTGTTGAGACCAAAACCAACATTGGATTCAAGTCCCTAAAACTGTTCCAAATTGTTATGGATCCTTGTATGGAAAGGGAAACTGTTCCTTTTCTTGAGCTGAAACAGGAGCTTCTACTAGAAAGACACTGTGTAGTGTTTAGAAGATGCATCACAGTATCTCTTAAACATCAGCTCTGTATTTTGTGAGTGCCAATAGCTGTTGCATATATTAACAGAAAAAAAGAACACTTATTTGTACAGTAATGACAATACCATGTTTAATTTTTTTTCTTCTGCCCAGATATGAATATCGAAACATGAATGCTGCTCATCTGGATATGAGGAAATACTATTCAATGTAACATTTGTTTCACTAGCACAGTTTCTTTCTATAAGTATCACTGTAGGTTAGAAAAGCACTGATCCCATGGGAATGTAATGGTATTCAAGATGTCCCATTCTAGCTGTGTGAAGAAACCACACTGTGTTTCCAAGCCAATGCAGGTTTTTTTTTTTTATTCTTATCCTGAGTCACAGGTTTTCTTGAAGAACAGTGATAATTAGGCATTTATAAAACATCTGATTTGTCCATTCATTACTCACTTCCACTTGGCCTGGGAAGGCATCTCTGCCAGAGTTGTGGTCAATAAATGGCTTCCTTGTAAATTCAGGTTCTGAGGAACTTTCACTTTTTAAGGCACTATAAATCCTTTAGTATTTTTTTTATTTCCTTGTTTGAGCCAATTACAGACTTTTAAAAAAGAAATTATTTTGGTGAGTGTTTCCTCAAACATCTGCGAAGTTTTGCAGGTAACGTTGCTTTTCCAAGTTCCCACACAGTTTGGCCAGTCTGTACACGCCATCTGACAGCAAAAAGAAATGAAAAGGATTCATTTAAGAAGCAGGAATTGCATTTATGATTCTAAATAAGGAATCTAAGAGGATTTGATTAGACTAGTCTTATTAAACTTGTAATACCATGTAAGTTAATGTCTTATTAAAAATATGTCTGTATTTTTTAGTATTATAGAGGAGATTGTCACAGAAACTTATTTTAAGCTAATGCTGAGAGCACATCTGTGGATATGCTGACAGACAATTACTTGCTTAAGTCTAGAAGATGACTTCGAATATTTTGGAGCCAGTATGGGTCAGAGCCCCTCTTGAGTAGTGGTATGATGTGTTCCTATCAATTTCATTCCTTTAACCCAGGCATTACTCTGGTTTGGAGTTTGGAGCAACATAGAGGACTGAGGAGTCTCCCATATTCAGCCAGGCCTGAAGTTCCTGAATGTCCCTGCTTTTGCAGACTTTCAGCTTAGATGTCTTGAGCTGTTGTAGCTTAGGATCTGTAGCCAGATCTCTGAGATGGTCAGATTTTGCAAGCTGATTTTAGAGTTTCTTGCCAGGAGAGCTGCTACAGAATGGTTTATCACAAGTATTGAGGTTAAGCAGTGCATGCTGTTTCAGAAACAGTCAATTTTCTTAACTCCTTCCTCCTCATTTCTTCTCTGCTAGATTGTAGCATATGTCTGATCTTGCAGCGAGGGAGTTTAGGGAACTGAAATGGCACAAAGCAAGCCCCAGCAAACAGAAAAAGGGTGAGTTTTCATCTTTGACCCTCTCCTCAGATGAGCTGGATTGGTAATGTTGGAGGAGGTGTGAGGGCAGGACTTCTTCTCATGACAGCTGACCAGAGGATGGCTTTGCTATGGTCTTTGAACAGCCTATAAAGAGAAGCTTTCTAGATATTTCTGAAGGCACTACATCTTTCTGCCATTTGGTCCTATGTGTTTTCAGAAGAACACATGCTGTTAATCCCTGCATTTCCCTAGCAAGCTTTCTCTGGCAATAGAAAAAGACAACATGAGCAATTTGAATGGGAAAAAACTCCATTATTATTAGGTCAAGAAGACAGATGTCAAATCAAGTCTACAATGAAGAACAGGCCACATGTTAATCAGAGATGCAAATGTGGATCCACAATTTCATTTTAGGCAGCAGTAGAAACATAAGTGGAAAGCAAATATATTTAAAATACTAGAATCTGCAGAAAATGAGAGAAAAGGCAGGTGAAAATAAAGAAATGTGGAAAAGGTTGGTAGTTTTGGGCAGAGTGATGACAGCAGGAAGGACAGAGAAGAATTGACAAGTGAATCAAAGACTGAGAAATTTGATGTAATGCAGTATCCTTATAGTGGTTATCTGATCTGAAATTTAGTTTTTTGGGGTCAGTTGCTGAACAGTTCCACAGACTTCACAGAACTGCCATAAAGATTTTGAGAAAAAGCATATGGACCCTCCATCTCAAATGCAGAATCCCAAATGCTGCTGTTTTGCAGTAGCTTTGGTTTCTGCCAGGGTTTTGCAGCTGGAGGTACAGGATCGCGTCAGTATTGCATGCTTCTTTCTAAGATATGGATTCTTTGTTGCTGTTGTTTAGCAAACTAAAATACTGTCTTTTTCTTAACACACAAGTGGATTTGATATTTGCAAATTAATTTATCACGTTGTGTAGCTATGCCATAGAATCTCTGGTTTATGGGGTGTCAGAGGGTCAGCCTGGTGTTTTTCACTGGACTTCTGCAACAGAGCGGTGTCAAAGTGCTTGCACTGTGCTGGAAATTAAATACAGAAATCTGTGCAAATCCCTACGTTTACTTTGCTGCTTAGAGTAATCTTTGGAGCCGGAGCTTCATTCTTGTTTAATGTTTAACTTTCATGAGTTCTAAAGTAAAGCTTATCTCAGTTACCCCACTAAACAACAGAAACTGCTAAGCCACAGAGCACAGTAATAGATTGCATCATAACATAATCCTGAAGATAAAGCTTTGATCTGCTTTTTTTTGTTTGTTTCTGAAAGTTTCAAGAGGAGTGTGAGTGCAGCTCTGAGAGGCAAGAAGTAATTTCTCTCCCAGGATGAGCCAAGGCAGTATGGAATGTTAAGGATTTCTTGTTTGTTTTTCAGCAATTTGAAAATCCTTTCAGTCCAGAAGTCCTTGACTGGAATGGTCATATTTGATTTATTTATGTTTACTTCAATCCAAGTCAGTGAACTTAATTCTTGTTGTAGAAAGGGTGCCAAAGATAATTTTAATTTAAATGTATTGTTTGCCAGCCTTACTGTGAAACAAAAATAAAAAAAGACACATCCAATAAATTATCATAATTACTTTTAATATTGAAGTTTTCTCTGGATTTTGAGGACCTGGCAGCCTTGATGATTCTGTGAGTAGGCTGGGATATCTGCTAGCAATATGCAGGGTGCAGATGGATATGTGTATGGGCATGTTCCAGCTTTGCAGTGGTTTATGTTGGAAAGCAGATGCAGGATTACAGTCCTTACTCTGTCCTTTGGAATTCAGGATCAACGCATCTCAGAAGATTCGTAATTGACTTGGACTTCAGTTTATTCTGATGTTCCCTTTGCTCAGTGTGCCTTTGAGCAGTTGGAAATGCATATCCCGTTTCTGAGAATAAGATCTTAAATATATTGGTGTTGAAATTTTGTGGGATATAATTGGACTTTGTTGCACCACAGCAGTGGTGCTCTCTAGGGATTGACATCACCGTGGTCAGTTGAGTCACTGGGAGCAATTCGAAGTAGTTTCTCCATTTGGCAGCCATCCTAATCTTTTTGGGACTGTTCTTTTGTAGAAGGAGGAAAAAAATTGAGCTTTTCATTTTCCAGGTTTTCTTGGAGTTGGATTGAATCTTTTTGTTAGAGAAATTGGTGTCAGGGATCCCATTGACTTCAGTGGAGCATGCAGTACCAAGCTTCAAAAAATGTTTCACCATCTGTGTGGGAACATACTGCAGGAGGAAGAAAGCTGGCAAGAAAACGTTCAGCTTCTTTTTTGGTGGGGAATGGAGCACTAAGACAGAATGTTCTTTGGTTTGCAGGCTTCTGAGCTGCTTCTGGTAAATGTAAAGATGCCTATAGGCAGCCTGGTGACTGGCAACTTCATGCACATAGAGACTTGGTGCTTATGTAAATTTGTTGTTGAGGGCTTCTGTCAGAACCTTTCTCCTCCCTTATGTGTACAAGGTTCAGTAGCCAGCACTACAGCAGTGTTTCTTACCTGTAAGTTGAAAAAATGACCCAAAAACTTTGGCCCCTGACCTCTCCTGTGCTATGTGCACAGCTTGGAGCCTGTGAGTAGTGGGGGTTTGCTGAGGAAGTGCTGTTATAATCCGGTTTAAACCCAGAAGAGCAAAGAAAATTAAGTCTCTGTGTATAAACCGGAAAGAGCTTTGAAGGTTCAAAATATACCCAAAACTGAGATCAAAACCAAATGAGGTTAGATGTTGGTGCCAAAAAAATTGATATGTTTTACTTAATGGTAAAAGAGGCAGAGAGAAAGAAAGAAAGAGAAAGAAGGGGGAGGGGGGCGAGGTGGGACAGGGAGAGAGTGACAGGGGTTAGGTGGAAGCATATCACCCCTCCATCTGGTCTTCTGGTGGTGAGGGTCCCCTGTCACTGCCGCCATGCTGTGCCACACCACGCCACGCCAAAAAGTCTAGAATCCAGTGGATTAATACAGGCTTTGGGCCGGTGGGAACGCTCACGTGTCTCCTCTGCAGGGGGCCAGTTCAACACTGTCCCTTGCAACACTGAGAGTCTGTTGCATCGTCTGTGGTGTAGGGTCTGGAGACCCCTTTGGGGGGGCCTTTGATGGGCCATAACACCCCCTCTGTCCTTCATGCAGTTGCAGCTTCTCCTGGGGTGAAGGACCCCTCAGCTGGGCTGGTCTCCATAGTGGAGTATGGGTGTTACACCCGAAGCCTTTTTTCCCCCCACCCTGTGGTGCGAGGGTCTGTGCGAGCCTGGCAGCTGATAGCCCTGGGGCTGCCGTCTCCACCCTGAAGGTGTTAAGCTTGGGCTTTGTGAATGTCCCCAGCCCTGAATTGTTACTTTATCTTATCTTCATCAGTGAGCAGTGCAGGGCCTCTCAGAGCCCCAGTCAGGGTGTGGCGGTCTTCTCTCCAGCTCTTGTAATACAGTTTTGAAAGTCCTTCATGAAAATGTTTAAGTCATAAACGATAGTATTTCAGTCTCTGACAAGTGCAAAGGTGAACTGTGGGCCTGAGAGAAGACCCACCTCATGTTCTCACTGCTGGAAAATAAACCAAGGTGGGTTGGTCTGATGTCGTAGTGCAGCAACAGAGAGGGACTTTTTGCAGCATGTTTTTAATTCTGAAAAAAAATATGATTTTACAAAAAAGAGTGCACAGCAAGTGTTAAGCAGCTGAATTGCCCTGGGAGCTGCTTCATGTGTACTTCTGTTTCAGCCCTAGGGCTGACTCAGTCTGCCATTACAGACCTTGTGCTTGTGTGTGTGTGTGCAGTCCGACAGTCGTGGAAGTCTGGGTCTGCAAAAGGATGGTAGGACTTTGCTGCGTAACGCACGTTTGATGATGTCCACTTCATTCCTTGCTTTGCTTTCAAACTGGCATTTGCTGGTGGACTCCAGGGTACAACTTCACTAGAAGGATCATAGCCAGAAGCCCTTGTTTTCAAAAGTGAGGAATGAATAGGAGGTCCTCCTGATAAATACCCACATGGGCGTAATTCAGGGACTCAGTATGATGGCCTACTTCTTTAGCAGCCACTGTGTTTAGCAGAAAATTTGAATTAGTTGAGTTTTCAGTTCAATTTAGTAACTGGAAATGAAGACAGCAATCAGTTTACTAAAATAAAACAGAAGTTTTACATCTTTCTTGGACAAATTTCCAAACTTTGTTGCAAAGATCTTTGCAGGTGTCAGTCTTGATGATCTCTCCTTATCTTCCTTCTCTTCTTCCACCATGAAGCAAAATTGGAGAAACAGTAAGTGCAATTTATGAGTAAAAGTGAATGGTAAGTGATTTGCAGAGCTTTGATGCTTTTAATGGTTAATGAAGATTTCTTAATATCCTGTTGGTACATTAGCTTTCAGTAATGCTTGTGAGTGTTATCAAAGTAGATACTGCTCCCTGTAAAGCAGAATTTGCACCACGTATGTACAAACTGCTCCTTGGCAGATTTTCTTCTTTGTGTGACTTGTTGAGGCCTCCATTGCCTGATGTCACGTTCTCCCCTATTTTTTCCTGCGACGTGGAAATATGAAACAAATTGCTGCAGAATTCTGTCCTGGTTTAAAAGACAGGTGTCTGCCAAGGAAGGCAGGAACCTTCCTGAAATGGAAAAGATGACCCCCCTCCCTCCAAATTATTACAACTTTGAAATTATGGGGCTTTCACGCAAAGATATGGGAAAAGTTCTTTGCTAGAATATATATATATAAAAGAAGACAAGCAAACAACAACAGCAACAAAACAAACAAAAGAGGAAGAACCCAACAACAGCCTTTTTCTGCTCGTCGAGCACTTTCCCCTTTGGTGTAGCTAAACAATCACAACCATGGGCCTGATGTGGGTGGTGATGGCTCCTGGTGAGGCACAGGGGGTTCAGTGACTCCCCCATGGCTGCAGGGGGCGCTGTTGGCTCCTGGTGAGGCAGAGGGGGGTCAGTGACTCCCCCATGGCTGCAGGGGGCGCTGTTGGCTCCTGGTGAGGCAGAGGGGGGTCAGTGACTCCCCCATGGCTGCAGGGGGCGCTGTTGGCTCCTGGTGAGGCAGAGGGCGGCCGAAGCAAGCTCTGAGCCTCCCCAGGGGCAATAGTGGCCCTGGGAGGAGAGAGAAGGAGGGGGGTGTTTCTGTTTTTCCTTGGCACATTCCTTTGACATGTGTCCCCAGGGTGTCTGGGCGACGGCAGCAGAAGCTGAGGCTGCAGTAAGCAGACGGGAGGTGCTCCCTCCGGAGAGAGACAGAGGAGATGGGGGCCCGGTTTTCCCCTCAGGCGCCCAGGCAGATGGTGAGGGTCTTTCAGCAATGGCGGGTACCGTACCGGAAAGTCCCAGTCCAACGGCCGCTCCTGCGAGCAGCGGTCTCCAACGGCAAGGAGAAATGGCAAGGAAGGCTCAGCTGTACCAGAGTCCCCCTGGGGAGGAGAAGTCCAGCACCAAAACCCACAACCATCCACCCTCCCAAGCTGGGCAAAGACTGACCCACCCCCGGCTAAGAAACTGCCAACCATCACACCGGTTCTCCCCCTCCTCCAGAACCATTCCAATGATGTGCCAAGGCCCTGGCTACATCTTTTGTCTTTTAAATCGACGTCCATTCACCATCTCTATGACAACAAATGGGAGGAAAATTCTCTAAAGAGAAAGAGAAGACTTAACCCCCAGCAAAGTGTCAGCGATGTTTATGGTTCATCATATTATTCTTCTTTTACAAAGTTCTCTGTTTCTTTGGAAAAAAAATGTGAAAACTCATTCAAAGGAAAAAAAACAAACCAACCTGAAAAATAATGGTTCTTTGAAAATATTCCTCCTTTGAAGATGAATACATGAAGCAAATTAAAGTGTAGGAGTTTTTTGGTCTCCTAAAGTGTAGTATCCAAATTTCTGAAATGTTTCCAGTATTTTTTTCAGGGAATTCTTTTAAGTGTGGGAGGGGGCATGTCTTCAAACACATTTGTATCATAAGGGGTTTTCTGCATTTGAAAGTTACTTCAGACTTGCAAGTTTAAAATGAAATCCTGAGTAAGTTCATGTGGGTCTGATCAGAAATAAGTAAATTTTTTGAGCTTATTCAGCTTTCGGACTGGAATTTATCGCCTTTGTTTTGGAGCATTGTTATTTTGCAGAGTCTCCAATTTGAAACACTGACACATATGAAACGTGAAAGACTAATGAACTTCTGTCTTGGTAGTGGCTCCAAATTGCCGTTCACTTAAGTAGATAGGGCTTCAGAAAATGCTTAGTGACAGTTTTTATTGATAAGCTTTCATGGTGAGCTTCATTTGATCTGAGATACAGTTAATATTGGTAATGGACATAAGAAGTGCCTGATTTATCTTCAGTCATGTATTCTGCAGGTTGCTGACTTAAGAGAGCAGTTTTCAGGCTGAATTGTTATATCTGTGCAAGGCAATGGTGAGGCAATTCTGATTGTTCTGGACAAAAAAGTTATGAGAAAGAATTGGACAAAAACACATTTATAAATATTTGTCAAGGAAGGATTGATTTCATTTCCTTAGAAAGGAAATTTTTATCCTATCTTTTTCCTGACACTACATATCTTCTGTATGTATTTAAAAACTATAGTCTGTATGTTTATCTTGTTCACAAGAACAATAATGATTAAAAAATATTGCTGTTTGATTTATAAAGAAAGAAAAATGCAGTGTCATCTTACAGTTGCTCAGGTAATTACTGTAGCTACCTTGTTTAAAGGACCAAGACATGGAAATATAGGACACTGAATGCATATTGTTCACAAACAGGAAATGTTACTGATCTGAATGTTTTCTGCAGGTGCCCTCTGTATAGCTTCGTTCCTCATTCTTTCGTTCAATTTCTAATTTTCTTCCTTTCTTTTTCTTCTTTTTTTTTCCCTTTTGAGGTCCACTTTTATTTTAGAATGCACGTAGTCCGGACTTCCCTGACTTTTTCTGTATAGCTTTTACTACTGGACGAAACCATGCATGGTTTTTTGTGTCCTGGATGATGGAGTACAACCACTGTTTCAGAATATGACCTTGTATTACCACTTCACATTCTTGGTACTAGAAACTGAAGTTGGTTTCATGAAAGAGGAAATCACAGCTGTTGTAAATGAAATCGCAATCGGATTAATATAAAAAACCAATTTATTAAAAAACAATCCCAATCACCAACAAAAAGAGACACCACAACAAGGACAGGCAGCGCAGCGCTGGGTGAACCAGGGGTCTGTGCCGTTAGGGACAGAGTTTCCCAGGTCCACGAGAGGCGGACCGCGGGCTGGGTTTTTATAGGGAATTTTGTATCCCAGGGCAAGACAGGTGGGTTTTCACAGTTCAACAATGAGTCCGGATTCAGTTCATTCGACTTTGAATGGATTTCCTGGACATGTTGGGCTCTGTCAGTAGTTTTACGGGAATCTTCTTTTCTTATGCTGAACACGTTCTCGAGTCCCTGATCATGGCAGTTAGCAGAATCCGGCGAGGGGCGTTCCTTGGCTGGGTGTTGCTGATTGCCCATATCGGACTTGGCCAGCCTCTTTGTCTTTCCTGGTGGTCCCCGTCCTGTTCATTGTTTCGGGTTGATAATCATCAGATGCCTCGGCAGCCGCGCGGCTTGGGTAAGAGTTTTAAAACTACATACTTTTATATTTTATATTATTTCAAATAAAACACACATTTCCACATCTCTCCACACGAATTTTTATCCATATATTACAACAGCCATGTTTGTCTCTTGGGGCATCACACAAGTGAATCTAGGCTCTTAGAATAATAAATTACCCTTTGGCTGTATCTGCAGTAAATGCAAGAATGAATAAATTAATTAGATTATGAAAAATGAGTTCCTGGGCCCCTTACTTTGTGACAGTTTTTGCATGGCCTCAAAGACAACTTTGACATAAAGTAGGTCATTTTGTAAGCACTGGAACTTGGAAATACGTCAGTGGAGAACAATGAGGTTTTTCCAAGTATGTTTTCACAGATTTTCTGCTACACAGCTTAGATATATTTTGTACTGTGATTTCCTCAACAAACATAACCAACAACTCAGTCACATATGTTCCTATTTTATAGAAAGCTGGGAGCTTTCTTTAGGTAAGGCTTGTGAAAGTAATTCAGGTAGGTAATTTGATGGTCTAAAATATGCATATTATAGCCCACTTTTATTAATGATTTCTTTGAAAATCTGGGGAGAAGGAAATAGTAACTTTGGGCATGTAGTGATTTTCACAAAGTAGTTACATTCTTTATTTCATGCCTTCAGAATGGTGTTCCATTCTTGGGCAGAAACCGCTGGCACAAGATCTGCTTCTTTCCCTGCCAGCCCTTTTTGAAACATATCATGCTTGAGGTGAAATGCAGCATTTCATCTTCATTATGATAATACTACAAAAAGAAAGGTCAGACTTTGTTGTTTGGCTCTTCGGGGGTTTGTTGTGGGTTTTTTTTTGGGTTTTTTCCCCTTTTTATTTTTTTTCTCATATTTGCTTTTTTAAAAGAATAGTAAGGATTGCTCCTGAAGATCCACATCAGGTAGCTGAGCTTTTTGTTGCAGTCCCCAGGATGCTGGTGCTGTAGCCAACACAGTTTTGTTTAAGCACCTTCCTTGTGTATTAGTTGTCTTATGCGGATCACTGGCATTTCATATATTGATGTGATTGAGGAGCTGCTGCCAGGAGAGCACTATGCCTCACCTTCCTCCCACAGATTATGTTGTTGGAGGGATGGCAGCCTGCAGGAGAACCTGGAAAACCAGACCTAGGCTCTCTCGCTGCTTACACTGTCCCACCTTCCTTGATCTGGTGCCACAGTGCTTGAGGCAACCATTAAATAGGGTGGATGAAATGTTGTATCATGCCTAAAGGAGGAGATTTTTATTATTATTTTAAAATTACTTCTGGCTGCTTTTCCCCCTTCCCCTCCGCCCCCTTTCTTGGAGGACAGTAGTCCTTTGCACGTGATATGTTACTTTGAAATAAAAATACCCTGTTAGCTTGATTAGGTATTATTCTTTTTCACTGCTCTAATACTTAACCTTATTCATGCAGAAATTTAATTTAAAAGTGCAAGCACAGGAGCAAAAAAAAAGCAGAAAACCACCAACACCCCCAAACTCCAATTTGTTAATTGCTTCTGGTGGTCCTGTAGAGTAACAGGCAGATGAGGTTTCAACTCAAGGAGAGCGAATCTGTGAACAGGCTTGTGGTGACATGACAAAGTGGACTTTGCTGACTCTGAATATAATACTCCGCCTGTGGAGAAGTAGAAGTGCTTGTTGTGCTTAAAGTGGACAGAGAAGCAACTTAGAAGAGCCTGTAAGTCCAGCCCTGTTTACTCTGAGGTTTTACAGTATGAAAAGCTGGATGTCCTCTGCAATTACAGGAGAGAGGCTTTAGAGAACCTGATGTGGTAAACAGAATATTCTTGGCAGGGCTCAAGTTTTTGTTTGGTTTTCTTACTGCATACAGACATTTATGCTATAAAATCAAGAACTTGAAAGACAGCGAGGAGAATGTGTTTGACTATGCAGCCTTACTTCTGCTTTCATAGGCTTCTGCCTTCCCCGTGTGCAGAGAAAAACATTAAGAGAAAGCCACTGCAAGTGTTCTCTTTAGGTCTGTGTTAAAACATGGTGCCTGGTGCATGGATTAGGGTTGAGCAGGCTGCCTCACGGCTGGCAGCCTTTCTGAACACTTTAATTACAGGGGAAGTGGCAGTCTTGCATGAAATTCCAGATAAAAGCGCATTAGGGAATTTTAAGAGAAGAGATCATGTATGTGTGAAGCTTCATATGGTGAACCAACCCAATTGGTCACTGCACTAAAACCAGCGCATGTTTCTACCACTCTCAATACCCAAGGCAATTGGAATGATATATCAAGATGTTGTATGTACCCTGCTCACAGAGAAAAGCAGTAAGTGCATGTTGTCGTGACCAGGAGTAAAAACTGCAGCAACAACTTGATCTCTGACCCCATCTCCCCCTGATCTGTGGTTAATGCCTAGAAGGTTCATCATCTCCCCTCTCACACATACACTCACACCTGCATGTTTGTTTTGCATTGCTTTCCTTTCCATAGGTTAAGATCAGTAAAGAAGAAAACTAGTTGGAGTGTTGAAATGTTTGCTGACTTTGCATGCCTAGAGAAAAAAGGAAGAGGACTTAAGAAAAGAGGACAGCATTTGGGTCTTAGCATGGAACTTAAAAGTCGCTGAGTGGGCAGAGAGATTGGAAATGAGAACTAACAGGATGCCAGGATGAGTGGATTGGAGAAGCAAGAGTTGGAGTGAAAGGAGTTGAAAGAGTGGGTGAGTTGTGGCAGGAAGCTCTTGAACAGCAACTCTGTGTAACAGTGAAGCAACTGAGGTGTTGGAAAAGACGGTGATTTATTAGATGGGCCCAAAGAAATAGTTGTAAGAGCAGTATGTGAAACTCCTAGGTGAGGCTGAAAGTTGACTCCAATAGCTAGTGAGGCTGGAGCTATTAAACATAAAAGAATGTTATGGATGGATGCAAGAGGATGTGGCTGAAGATAAGAAACAGTATGTCTCTGGAAATTTGTCCTCAGGATTTAATTAAAAGAAAAAATTCCCTGGCTGGTTTGGAAAACGTTCAGCCTGGGATTATTTATTTATGCTAAGAAATTGGGTGTGGGCTTTAGTTTAGGAATTGATTACTGTTAAACGTTTTCTTTTAAACTGCGGGGTTAAAAAGGTATATGCATACGCTCTGCCCAAGTGGCTGCTGGAAATTAGTGCTGGAAATACCTGAGATGTTATGCTGATTAACTTGCAGCAGTAGATGCCTGGGACTTGTGATACAGGGGCAGAGCTGTTCCTTCTTGGTTTCCTTGCTACTTCTCATGTTGGCCCATGACAGAGAATTTCAGAACTGCTCCAAGGCAGCTAATGCTGGGTTTGACTCTCATAATTCTCTTTGAGCAAGTGAAGGCTTTGCTTGGGTTACAGAGAGTGATAGGAAAAGTTTGGATGCCAGCTTCAGCTAGCCCTGTAGCCTTGCTTCTGTGTGTAGAAGGGCCTGATGGCTGAGAAAGCCAGGAGCAAGTGGTTGAGCATGGTCAGATATGACAGGACACAGCTGAAGCCACAGAGAAGTGGCAGAGAAGGAAAGGTGTTTCTGCTGGTGATGGGAGTGCTCTGGATCGGAGGGGTGATAGCTCCTGGGCAGGGGGCTGCCACAGGGAAAGCCATGGAGCTACTGTAAAGTAATGTAGAATAGTTGTTGTAAAAAACAGTGATAAACTAGGATATTTTTACACGAGACATTTAGTAACTTTTTTCAGCATATAGCTGTCTATTTTCCGCACACAGACTGCAAGACTGGTGTCTTGGTTTGAAGGACAGGTGTTTGCTAAGGAAGGCAGGAGCCTCCCTCGGAATGGAAAATGAAACCCCCTTCTCTCCGAATTATTATAATTTTGGAATTAAGGCGCTTTCAGTCAAAGATATGAGAAGTAGGAATAACAGTTCTTTACTTATATATATGTATATATGTATAACAAGGCAACCAACAACAATAACTGTGGCAGTAACACCAAAACAGAACCAGTAACCCGGTGACAGCCTTCGGTGCGAGCTCGGGGAGCACGCGGTGATGGAGGATGTGACTGGGCCGGGGAGGGAGGGAAGAAAGGCTTCACAAACTCCCTGGGCAGCCGATCCCGATGCCCAGCCGGACCCTCGGGGACAGCAGGCTGGAAGAAGCAGGGACGAGCACAAAATCCCGGGTAGTAGGCGAGATGTATNCCACGAGAAAAACCCCAGATAAAACGAGGGCAGGCCATTGGACCTTCTGCCCCTGTGGCCAGGTGTTTTATCTCTCTTAAGTGCTGGGTAATTTGTCTCCTAGTGACAGGTATGGGGAAAATTCTTTAAGAGAGAAAGAAAAACAAAAGGAGAGCTCCTAAAAACCCCAACAACTGAGAACAGGACATTTCTTTTCGGATTGACTCATGTGACATCACTCCTGCTGCAGCTAATCTGGGACTCTGCATTGTCGCTGCCTCCCAAATTGTAGATGGGAAAGCTTACAGAGACACTGTGTATGGACATACAGAAATAATTAGCCTATCCTGCCTCTTCATGGATGTGCCAAACAGTTGGAAATGAATGTAGCATGTCTGCTTGTTGCTGCTCTTCAACACATCAATGCAAAATGCTGGGAAGCAGAATTTTTACAGATTCTATATATACTTTAGAAAGGAATAGAAATAGTTTTTGATGTAACTGTTATTTGTTAATCTGGAATTGAAAGCTTGTTCTCATACTTGAAGCATTGTTTAGTTATCCTTCAGATGCCATTGCTGTCAAAGGATCTTTTCCACAAGCAATTTTAAGACCCTAGTCTTCCCAAACGCTATTCCTAAACGGATATTAAATGTTTGTATTCTTTTGTGCTCGTAGTAACTGTTTGCAGATTACTTCACTGATTTGATAAAACCTTTCTTTGCCCATTTAAAGCATAGAGGTAAATACTTACCTGTGTCACATCCGTGATTTTTGTTTACAACTTTAAAAAGCAGATTGTCTGATAATTTCTGTGAATGGTTCTTTTTATTTAAAGTAACATTGATATTTTAAGTATAGAATATTCAACACATCAAGCTGCAGTGTTCAGGTAAGAGTAAACTTGTCCACAAACCAACTTGTTTTGTTGTTTGTTTCCTTTTTTGGGGAAAGCTGTGGGAGGATAGCAGGCAAGGAAAGTCTGGATGTGATCAATCTCTATCCTACTTTGAGTTATCTTCCCTTTAAGTATTCAAATGATTCAAGTTGCTAAAGATGCAACTGCTAAAAACACCCTTATTTTTGTTCTAACTATTTACAGCTGTAATTGCTTCTTCATTTCTTTTATCTGTATGAATATTCCTTTCTAGCATTTCTGTAGCCACTCTTGGATTTAGTTTTTAGTATAGATACTGTCACTGACTACCTGAGATGAATTTCAAGCAGAATTCCAGCTCATAAATTCCGGTCAGATACAGGGTGTGTCAGCACGAGTTGTTCAGTGGTATGCTGCAGAGAGTCTGGACATTGTGCTTTCTGAGAGACTGAGTAGCCTTTTTTCCTTGTAACAGTAGAGAGTTGAATATTACATTTGAATTCAGTCTGGCTTAAAAGTGTTGCTGTGCCGGTTGCTGAAGCTTAGGATAAAAAGAAGATTAAAAACCCACAAATGCGTGATCTAATTTAAGCCCAGGATATCATGAGTAGGTACAGCAAACAACTGAAGGATTAAGGAGAAAGAATAGAAGGAAACAATAAGAAAAAAATATGTCCACTTCAGACTGGCAATTAAATGAATACATATCTTGGATTTAGAGCAGTTAGAATTCAAACTGATGTGGGATGCAATTTGGAGAAAAATACTAAGGTGTTTAAATTAAAAAATGGCAATTAATTACACGGTAATCTTGCACCTTATTTTTAAAGACTTTTTTCTTGCCTCTTGCCAGGTGGTCTGGCATTTCAAACTGCTGGTGAAGATGTATGCCAGTTCCTGATTATGCTTTACGTTCTCTAAAGATACTGTTTTTCTGGGGTTTTTTTCTCCAATTAATTCATGTTAAGGTGTAACACCCACCCTGTATTTCACAAGAGGTGCGCATATATGTTTTTATGTGCAAGTGTGTACGTGTGTGTTCCATTTTACAGTTTCCATGGATGGGGCATATTCCATTAGGAATTCATACTGTTTGTTACTCTGAATCTTGTTCTCTTCTCTATGGAGATTCTGCTCTTAGAATATACAGGAAAAGATCCTTATGTTCAAGGAGAAGTAAGAATAAATCTGTACCACTAATTCCAATCATATGCACTTATAGTACTTCAAGATTTACATATAGTTATTTATATTGGTATTGTTTTGGTTGTCTAATAAAAACTGAAGAGATAAATTGAAATAGTTTCACTAATCTCCTAATCATCAGCTAACCATGAAAATATTTTAAAATTTTATTTGAAAATATGATAAAAGAAGCAATATTCTGAATAGTCAGAATTACTCTAGAAGATGAGGGACACAATGGATAGTATCTAGGTGAATTACTAAGCTTTTGAATTTAAATGTCTTGTTGTATCAGAGATGACTGCCTCATGATTACGCTCAAGTACTACTTCAAGATTGAACCAAGATGTGCTGAGCATGTGTGACTGGATGGAGAAACTTATTTATATAATCATGTATCAGAGATTGATTTAAAAAACCAAAAAAGTATCTCTCGTAGAGATTTCAGTTGCATATAAGGCTTGTATTTGAGTGCTGTCAGAGGTTGGATGACTCTGGAGTCTCCATCCCTGGAGATACTCAGAAACCATCTGGACATAGTCCTGGGCAGTCAGCTCCGGGTGGCCCTCCTTGAGCAGGGAGGCTGGACCTGATGACCTCCAGAGCTCCCTTCCAATCTTACAAGTTTGTGATTCTATAGGGATCAGGGCAGTCCTCAAAGATGGCTAGAGGAGAGGTTTGGGGGTGCACCCGCCTGCACTGACCGTGCTGAGAGGCCTCTTGGCTGCTCTTCCTTATGCTGGCAGGAGAGGCAGCTGTGGTGGAGGTGGCCCGGCTGCTTCTTTGTTGTAATGTTGTCCTCTGCCATATCCTCTTTGGTTTTCTCAGATTTGTTTCAAAATAGTTTCTGATCTCCACTTGGATAACACACATCCAGCTAGTGGTATCATCAACACCTACATATGTAGACAGATACAAACACCCTTTCACAGAATCATAGATTATCCTGAGTTGGAAGGAACCCACAGGGCTCAGCAAAGTCCACGTCCTGGCCCTGCACAAAACAGCCCCAACACTGCCAGCACGTGCCCAAGAGCATTGTCCAAACACTTTTTGAACTCTTGTCAGGTTTGGTGCTGTGACCATTCCCTATGGAGCCTGTTCCAGTGCCCAGCTACCATCTGGGTGAAGAATCTTTCCCAGTACCCAACCTAAACCTTCCCTGACTCAGGTTCATGCTGTTCCCACTGGTCAGAGAGAAGAGATCAGTGCTTGTCCCACTACGTCCCCTTTAAATTCCTTTAATTGGGATTTAAAAATATTTTTTCCCAACTTGAGTCTCTCTTGCCTATGACAGTAATTGGTAAAGATTTTCTCTCTGTCTCAGTCCAAAAGCTTTCTCATCCCATTTTCTCCCCTTCTTTTATTAAGGATGTCTGCATGTTCTATGTGGCATCAGAGCTGGTAGTGGTAAACACAAGTTTTAGCAAGATTATATGAAATCTGAATAGCCTGAAGGGCTTTTTAGATTTTTGTTTCTGCTATCAGTATATAAGGAGACTTGGTAATGAAAATGGAAGTAAATGAAGACACAGCTGTAACTCTTTAATGCCAGTTCAGTTTTCTAGATTACATTGATCTGTTTTCTCCACTGTTTCTTTTAAGATGAATTAAAGGAACTTCTCTACAGCAAGTTACAATAATGTTGAAAGTTTGGATATCTTGCAACTTTCTAGTGCTGCTTGCGCTGACAGTGTAGAAGGAGCAGTGGCTCATTAGGGACACTATAAATAAACATGCGGCTCATTTTTCCATGCCACTAAGTAGGTCTCACTTCAATTCAGAGCAAATACATGAGTCGAGTGAGGGGAACTCTCCTTGGCACATACACTGGTGTTAATCTATTGATAATGAAATTCAAAGCCTGTTTTCTCTCCTAAAGGGTGGACCAAGCTTTGTGTGAGCTTGTCAGCAGAAATTAGGAGTTTAGTAACTGATGTAGTAACAGAAGAAGAGGCTTCTTTGTATTTCTTTGTACTTGTGTACATTTGACAAATAATGCTAACTACTTAGCATTTGGTCCACTTTACTAACCAGCAGTTAAAATGGTGGTTTTGGGTAATAGTAAAAATAAAAATAATGTATGAACTTACTTTTCTCTCTAATATTACTGTTTCAGTGAGGCCCTACAGTAATAGTGTGCTCTTATTCTTTAGAAATTCATCTCAGGAAAGCAACTTAGTATATCTTTGTTCTTGTGGATCAGAATCCTATTTTCTGTTGCTTTAAAGCTATGTACACATTCATGTGGGTAAATAAATTGCTTTGTGTTTTTTGTCTTAATTTTCTTTTTTAAACATTCCAGTCTATCCATTTTGAAATTTCCGTAGTTGTCTTCATTTAAGGCATCTGCTTCCTCTGCCGATGACAAGTTACGCTTAACCCTGAGCAATGTTAAATGTCCCTGATGAGAACATGTCAGTTGACACTGTGATATATCAAGCACATGGCTCATGACAGCACCCAGCATTATATAACCATGGGCTTTAACTACTTGAGTGTGACATTTGTGGAGGTATGAACTGGAAGAGTTCAGCGTGACAATGCTAAAGGAAGTATCCAAAGAAAATAAAATCTTCCTCTCACATCATGCTTGTTAGCTCTTGAGGCAGCTATGGAGCCTTGCAGGCTAACATTTACACAGCAGTTAAGGTGTGAAGTTTCCTGCTAATCCATTTTGGCAGTGCTGCTACAGGAATCATGAGCATGTGCAAGAGCTTTCCTTGAACCTGCTGTTTCAGTTCAGAGTTCAGTATCTGAAGCACTGATGGAGCAGCAAGTTCCTTTGGAGCCACTTTCTGCAAGCAGTGTGAAAATGGTGGTCTGTATGTAATGTGGTTGATGACCATCAGCCTTGGCTACCTGCTGACAAAAGGAAGAAAGTAAAGCTTCAATCTTCTGAGTGCAGAAAACTTTCACACTTTTCAGTTCTGCTCTGTGGGCTTTCTTGAGGCCACTGTATCTTGTATGCTGGATTAACATCCCAGGCTGCACCTTTAGCCTCCATACTTCTTCAGCCATCAGTTGTAGTGAGCTGAGGGTGCTGTTGAAACTGGCAAAGATCTGACAGATGGATTCTATGAAGTACTTGCACAAGGAAAGAAATATCTGATTAATAAATTATATTTTGGGAATAGAAGGCAGGGTTGATATTCAAGCTCTTTAGCATACAGTGCGTTGCTTAGGCAGTGTTTCTTTCTGTAGTCATTTCCGTGGCATTGTTACTGTATCTGCCCTTGTTTTGTGTGTTAAGCTGTTGATATAGTTCAATTTTAAAATTGTAACAGCCTCTTTATGTCTCTTAATTAAAGTAAGAAATTATTTCCAATTATTTCCAAGTATGCTTTGATTGCGTTCTGGTTGTTCCCATGTATATGGACCAGGACACATTCATTTAAAGACTACTGATCTCAAATCTGAGAAGGCTCTACTGTTGTTTGTTAGTGTCTTTTAAAGTTTAAGACTTGAGCTCAAGCTGCTTGCTTCATTTTTGCCATATTTTAAACCTTCAATCTGGGGAGTACCAGGAGGCACTGGCTCTCAGATGCCATGACCTCAGTGGAGATCCATGATTGAGACAAATCTTTTTTACTTGAGGTGGGTCTGTCAAGATTCTTAGAGTAGTTTTCCAAGCACCAGTTTTGGACTCTCAGAATTCATGCCATCTCAACCCATTTTTCTTTTGTTGGGATTATGTTCCTTCTCTGCAGGATGTTTTTGGACCATCTCCAGTTATTTCAGACTTGTTCGTATTTCTGTTTTTATTTTCCATTGGTAGGTATGAGTAGACAGTAGTTTTCAGGGCATTTAAATCCTCAGATCCCACACAATTGGAAATTGGTAAGGATTGCTTGAGGAAAGGCAAAGGAAAATTAGTACCTTCTGCGTTTCATGTTAGGGCTGGTAGATTGCTGATTTGAAAAATGTAAAGCAAGAGCTATAGGCTGTGTTAGCGTAGGAAATGGGGGTGGGATAAAGGGACTGAGGGGGATAAAAAGCCAAAAGTTGTGGTTTGCCAGTAAATTAGTCAGCAAGTTTGCTGGTGTCATGGTTGTGGCTGTACTGCGGTATTAAAGCAGATAGAATTTTCATCTCAGCAATTTAGAAATTGGTGATGTAAACCTATGAATAACTGTTTCAACAGACTTTTAGTACTAGACAGACTGCAGCAGGAAAGCATTATGATGTTTGTTAAAATGGTTGAGGTGAACATAAAGGCGTGCTATTAAGTTTAGTTGTATGGAGATTATGCCCTGTATATGGAGTTTTGCAGTAGCCTAGACATGGAGGAGAAGGTATTTAACCATGATTAGCTGATCTTTATCTTAGTCAAATATAACTGGCCAAGTTATAATTTTGACAGTCAGCTGTTACCACCGTAATTTTTCTGAACTGGCAGCCCCATGTTTTTACTGATGAACAGACACACTAGCTTTCCAGCTACGTGCACACAATCATACAATGACAGAAATATTTTACACAGCAGAAGAGGGAGAAGAGAGGGAAGATGAATATTATGTTGTTACAAACGTGTGACAGTGACTTCAGAGTACATACCTGTGATAACATTTGTCTTTTCCTATACTTTTAATGCTAGGTCTACCCTGAATTGCAAATCACCAATGTTGTTGAAGCCAACCAGCCAGTTACAATACAGAACTGGTGCAAGAGGGGATGGAAGCAGTGCAATGGTCACCCGCATATTGTGGTTCCCTACAGATGTTTGGGTGAGTGACTCAGTTTTAGTCTGTTTTTTCCAGCTCTATTTTTTTATCTCTTCATGAAAAAGATAGATACATAAATATCTTCTGTACCTCAGTATTATTGTCTTTTCTGAAGGGAGTTTTGTCCAATTGTTCAGTTCTTTGAAACTGCATTGTCTAGAAAGAGAGTACTCCTACTCTTCCCTAAATAAATCCTTCTTTTTCACATTAATTTTTGAATATCTAGTACTTGGACTCTTACCATGAAAGACTGGGGGAATCTGTATTTGTTGAAACAAAACAAAAGATAGTTTATAAATTCCCCCATTTCATCCTGCAATTTTCTTTTTGTAGGAGTTGCTTGCTGTTCTGTCCTGTGTCATTGGTGCTTTGAATCAATTAAAAGGGAGGTTTGGGCCCTCATTTTTTTGTTAACCTTTACTTTTTTCTGCATTAGAAAATGGAATCGTTAATTTGCTGTTTTCATTAACATTCTAGGCACAACATTTTCTTGATATTATTCCATGAGTTATTTAAGTATATTGCTTTACCACTGCCATTTGAATTGTGATAAATGCTGGAGTTCAGCGTTGGAACTTGCATTCTAGTAAGCCAAGACAGATAAACAGACCAGTTATTCCATGAAACAAATAATGAAAGAAATTTTAAAAAACTATGTAATGTTTCTAGAATTTTTGTGCATTTGTGTAGAGTAAGTAAAACTAAGGGTGCAGTCTGCCCTGAGCAAAGCTGGGACTGAAAAGTAACTAACAGAAATGCTACCAGTGTGGTCAAAGGTGCCAAAACAGCAGGTGTGTAAAATCTGTACTAAGTATCAGGGAAATTTTTTTGTTTGGTAAAGTTTCTAGATCTGATATTTGTTTGTATAGATATGAAATAGGTGTTTCTAAACCTGCAGTATATCATTGTTGATGCTACTGAGGCTCTGCAGAACTAGTTTATTCTAAGCAAAAATCTTCAAGGAGAACCTAAATTCAAGACTTATGGTAAGGAGAAGAACCTGCCTCTAGGAATTACGGATTCTGACTGTGGGAAGGAACCTGCTGGTTTCTGTGTTTTTCCAGACCTCTACGTGAGTTGAGTTGGTTGGTTCCACCACAAGCTTTAATGCTAAAAGGGACATGCTCTTTTACCCATTTGTTGCTGTGTTTTCTTTAGTTTTTCATAGTCAGGATAGAAACATGAGCTTGTAGTGTTAGTATATGTGTAAAGCCAGATAAGCAACTTGTTAGAGGTGAGGCAGTCTCATCTAGAATGCATCTCGAAATATTTGATCAGACTCAATGTGAGTGCACTTGTACTAATTAGAGATATGGCGGAAGTGCATCAGACTAGCAGAACTATAAAAACTAATTTTTATTATTTATTTTATTGTCACCACAAGCAAAGCTCTGAATTAAGAAAAGGGGACTCTTAGGCTCAGGACTCTCTATTCTTATGTAGATTTGGTCAGTGCCCTGGAGGTCTTAAAACCTAATTTAAGCTAAAAGACAATGTCATCACGAGAACAAATGAATATAGATTGGTTCTGAGTAAATTTAATCTGCAAATTATAAGGAAGTATATGCAAGCACAAGGAGCTCCAACAGTCTTCTGGTAAAGGAGTAAGAAGTCTAATCATGTGGAAGGAATGCATAAATTCATGGGCAGGACTACCTGCAGTTCCTTGCAGGAGTGAGGAACTGGACTTGGACTTTTAAGGTGTCTTCCCTGAGTTGCAGTTTTAAAAGAAAAATCATGCAAGTTGTGCGGTTGCTATCTTAGGTAGCAAGGTAGGCTTTGGAGGGAAAAGTTTTAAAGATGTTTAAGCACTTCATTCCCATTAGCCCTTAGCTCTTATTTTTTATTTTAAAATCCTCTCATGTGCTATTTTTGTCTAATTTCCTTGTAATTGAGGCTTATGTAGTTGTGTCTGACACATTGTTGTGTTTGTTACCCTTCTCATATGCTGACATTTATCTTTTAACCCTGACTAGATTAAACCTTAGGTACTGATGTTCCCAAGGGTTTACTGGGGGAGAGGTGGCCACATAATTACTTCCTCTGGAGGAGAAATGGTGACAGTGGCCATAATCTGTAATTTCTCTGTCAATCAGCCCTCTGCTTGTTGTGTACTATGTCTGTCTTGGAATACTTTTTCTGAAATAATGGTTTTTTTATAGAACTAAGAAGTCCAGAGAACTTTTTAAATTTTTTTCTCTCCTCCTAGTACTTCTTCAGGGTTAAAAGATAATTTTTTTAGAAGTTGCATCTTGCCTGTCAGCTCTGTGTGGGTCTCAGCTGTTCTTAATGTGGTAGCTGTTAGTGGACATTGCCAGGAGTTGGGCATTGCCAATGACCATTCCTCTGTAATTTTAGTGCAAATTTTAGACCCTTGCCCTAGACCACTGTTAAATCTATCTGGTAAGAATTAAGATACCAACAGAAAGTTTGTCAGTGGGCAGCTGATTACAGGGTTGAGTCTTAATTTTGCATTGCTCTGAGGATCACTTCAAGTATCTTGAGTCAGCTCAATAATTTCTTCCATCTTGACATTTATTTTTCACAGTTGAGAAACACTGAGTGACAGAAATCTGGCTGCTTTCAGGCCAGAGCACCTTCACAGTCTGTTTTCATCATAATCTTCAGCCAAGGCTTTCAAACGTGTAGAGCGCATTTCACTGCAGCCCTTGCCTGCTCCAGGAGTTTTTTGCCTTTGAGACTTGTGCAGGGCAGTAGTTACAGCAGTTATTTGTAGCAGTATACTCTAGTAACATCCATCAGATTTACTAAATTACACAGCTTCATATTTTCTTAAGAGAATGCAACTAAAGCATAAAAACAATAATTCAAACAAGGCAAAATGAAAGCCCCTTATTTGAATCAGTCATGTATCTTTGCATTGACCACAGAAATATTCCCTAAAACTGTTCTAATTGAATCTAAATCTTAGAGTTAAATTACGTTGTTTGAGTGAGGAGTGTGGTGCTTGACATAGAGGCATGAATGTGTTTGGGTACACAGCAAAGATGAAGAGCTGTGAGATGTGCTGGTGAAAGAGTGAAGATCTGCAGAACTCTCTTCTCCTAGTCTCGGGTGTGTGTGCCATCCTCACACCTGCATCACTTGCTGTGTGGCACAGCTTGCAGGGTTACACCAGACAGTGCCAGGAAACCAACGATTTCTGCTTTGCTTTACAGAAACTGTTTTTGGGAAAATACCATGGCCACCAGCCTGGCTGTGTAAGTGTTGGTGGGAGCTCTGTCAGTGGCCACAGCAGGAGAGCAGGATTTCTGCCACTGTTGGGGCAGCGTGGGCAATAAGCAGTTCTAGTTTGCACTTTCTCCTCTCCTCACTGCTTGCCTGAGGAAAAGCAGCTGGTGAATTTATGCAGTGTGGCCAGTGAAGTGAAGTAATTCACTCACTGCATGTTCCTTTCTGGTTGTGGGAGCAGGCATCCTTGTCGCAGTGATGTGATTCTTTGAATACCTTGGATAAATGTATGGCTATGCTTTTCTGAATAGATGACATTATTTTCTGTTGGTGAAATACATCTTGAACCCTGGATAGAGAGGAGAAGCTCAGTTATGTGGGTGTTTGTGGATCATTATGTGGGCATGGCAGACAGGATATGGCAAAGGGTGGCAAATGGAGAATTGCTGCTAACTTGTGCTGTGTGAAATGCAGGAGTGGCTCTGCCTCATTATCCTGTTAATGTATGCTGCTAAGCACTGCATTCACAATGTTGTAAGGATCCAGATGTGTTGGTATCTCATTATGTATATAGCCTCTGTCAATCAAAATGTGATTATTTGCAGTCATTTGTTCATAAACAAGTGGATTAGGTTATATGAAAAGTGTATTTTGCTGTTTGGTTATGTAGTGAAAAACTGGCTTCTGTTTCTGGTTTTAACAAAAACGTCTTTGAAAATATTCATTAACTTGTCATACTTTATTACTCTATCAGTTTGTGAAGTTATCCACTTGTTGATGTGTCTTGGTTTGAAAGACAGGTGTCTGCCAAGGAAGGCGGGAAGCTCCCTTGGGATGGAAAATATGGCCCCCTTCCCTCCGAGTGATTATAACTATGAAATTACAGGGCTTTCAGGCAAAGATATAAGAAAAGGAATAGCAGTTCTTTACATATATATATATATTTATATATTTATATATTTTTTAATATATATATATATAT
>VWZW01003157.1:85008-95233 GCA_013397115.1 Edolisoma coerulescens
GTGGCACGTATGCTAATGATATTAATGACTTCCAAGAAGTAATTTGTATAACCATTCCTATCCCAAGGAATGTGAGGAATATTCATAAATTTTACGCATAATACTGGACTGCATGGAGTGCTCTGTGTGTGTGTTTGGAGGAATGATCCCCCGTGCACCTGGTGCTGAATAAAGCAAATACCCACTTCTCTGACTCTGTCTCTGAAGTGTCCCTTGGCCCGGTTTTGGGCGATTCACTCCAGATGGCGAAATGGGCTGTAGCAGGAACCTCGGAGCGGTGGCTGGAAAGGCAGGGGCGGGCACACCCGGGGTGACAACCAAAATGTAGCAAAAACTCTGCAGATGTAGCAGGAGCAGTGGGGTGTCCCAGCGGGCACTGGGTGCTGGGTTAGAGCGTAGCAAAAAGCCCGGCAGAAAACAGCGGGGCAACTCTGACCGTTCCCCTCCAATCCCGAAAGCAAGAGAGAGCGAGGAGCTCAGCCCAGCCCCTGATGCCCCCAGCCAAAATCTTGTGGTATCTCTGCCCTTCCCAAAAGAAAACCCCCCCACCAGCTAAGAGAGTGGCCAGCTGCACCCTTTCCACTCCTCCCCTTCCCAGCCACATCTTTTGTCTCTTAAGTACCAGTTGTTATAGTCTCTTAGGCAACAAATGGGACAAAATTCCCTGAGAGAAAGAAAAAAAAAAAAAAAGGAAAAATCCTAACTTCCAATATGATGTCAGAAGAAAAGGCACACTCAAGTTTTGATATACATGCCTAGCCAATTATATCAAAGAAAACACCAAGGTTATGCCTGGAATGAATCATTTAAATAGAGGTATATGTAACTGGCAGTTCTTCTACTAGCAGTTATTCTAAAATTACTTGCAGTTTTAATGGTGGAATTTTTTCACACAAGACTATGTAGTGCCTGTATATTTCTGCTACATGGCAAAACTTGCTGTTTTTACCTCCTCTAAACTCACATTGCACCTATTTCTATTGCAGTGGCAGACCTTCTCTTCTGGGTAATTGGAAACACTTTCCACTGGCTTTTCCGTGCAGTGCCTGATAATCAGAATGACATTAAATAATTGTCCTGGAGTTTTCCTGTCCCTGTTAGTTTAGCTTTTTGGCTCCAGCTTGCATCAGTCTCCACTCAGCCACGTGAGTGATGCAGACAAGCCTCACACCACACTGTTCCTAAAATAAAAAAAAATTCTCTTAGTTTCAGCCTACACAACTACAACATGTCTAGTTTTTCTGACAGCACTAGCTGACAGGAAGGAGAGGATCTCCAAAAATACTGACAATCTGAATTGCTTAGTGGGGAGGCCATAGCTAGTAAAATCGTAGGTGCAGTGAAAGGTGTAACTGCTCACTGGGGGAAATATTTCATCTGTCTTTGCTTCATCTGTCCTGTCTACTAGTCCTATATTTGGTAGAGTGCTGGCAGGTGGATGAGAAAACCAGACCCTTTTTTTGTGAAACTGCAAGCTCTGCAGGGTTAATGAGGTGTCCTAGCACACTGGCTTCCTCCCAGTGCAGCAAGGCCTTGCATATGCTCCCTAGCCAGGTCCCTGCCCAGGTCCAGCCCTGCTGGCTGTATGTCAACAGCTCTTCAGTGTTGTGCTGGCAGTCAGAGCTTTCTCGGGGTCCTTCATCCTCATGGTTGAGCTTGTTGCCTCAAGCTTTTCGGGCCTCAGTACCTAGTGTGTGGTCTTAAATGTGCTTCTCTGCAGTGGTGTAATTAAGAGCATGCCCTGATATGCATCAGTGAATAGAAATGGTTTTCCGTTATACCTGAACTTTTCTGGCCTGGATTTTATGTTCAGCTTTGGTAATAGAGAAAAAAGTGGCTGTTAAGTATCAGTTGAGTTACTGATCATTCATATAAAACAATAATGAATTTATTGGTTTATTATAATTCTAAGAAGCTCTATTGCTTCATGGTTTATAACTGTGTCTTTTCAAGTATTTTCTTCTCAAAGCAGGACTGTATAAACCATTTAAAGTGGCCTTTGGCATGTTTCAGGGTACAATGTCCCATCAGCTGGACAAAGAGGTAGGGAGCGGGCAGAGAAATCCTGAATGAGATCGCCCACCAGCAGCACAAAAACTTCCTCAGGCAGTCACAACTCTGTTTCTGGACGCTTCCACCTCTTCACTAGAGCCAAACATCAGTTCAGCTGTTGGGTTAGCCACATCCTAGCTGAAGGCGTAGAAACCCTGAAGTGCAGAGATAAAGCAAAATTAACATTCTGCTGATGACCAGAATGTACCTTTATGTGTGACTAAGAGCAAATGTAAAACATCTAATTTTTGTATAGTAAGACCAGAAGAAGAAAGAATTCTGAACTTGTGTATTTCTGTGCATTCTTGGGATGTACATATGTTTTACTTGTTTGGTGGTTGCAGTAAGATTTTAATAAAAACAGGTCACAACACAAAAACTTTCTGAGATCTCAAACATCACAGCTCTGTGGATCTACTCCTAAAGCAATAAAATAATTTCTTATAGGTAAGCATTGAAAACTACATGTTTGTCTCTTTACAGTGGACAAAGGAAACCAAAACAAGTAGTGTATACACTTCAGGAACAGCTCAGGACCACAGGAAGTGGTCACTAGTATGCAAGTCTTCTTCATAGCTATCTGCCAAAGACAGCATTACACATTGTAGTAAATGTTTTTATGGTAGGAGCTTAAGAAGAAAAACCAGTTTTCCTGCTTGAATGACCAAAGCTAGTTGGACTAAATTTTCTGTCACTTGTAACTGCCCAAGCTGAGGTATCAGGGATTAAAAGCAGGTGTTCCTGCTTTTTCTGCAGTGCTTTATATACAAAGAGTTGAACTCAAAAAGTAGTGCTGAAAGACTATTAGTAAGGTTAAAAAAGAGCTCAAAAATTAGAAAAAGGGGAAGCTAAGGTGCCTCTCTGATCATAGTTGGACCGTTCCTGTGCAGAGAGTTCCAGGGAGGCTATGATTGTGGGGCTGCTCTCTCTGCCTGTCCTGTTCCACTGTGGGTGCTTGAATGAACTATTCTGTTTCCTGGTCCAGCCTCTCCCATGCCCAACTTACTGTTC
Organism: Edolisoma coerulescens; assembly: GCA_013397115.1. NCBI lineage: Eukaryota > Metazoa > Chordata > Aves > Passeriformes > Campephagidae > Edolisoma > Edolisoma coerulescens. The sequence goes on from VWZW01003157.1 coordinate 88,072, forward strand.
ACCACTCAGTAGAACAAAGAAGACAAAACTAATTTTCCTCTCAGAAGCTTCTCTAATCTTACCCAAATGCTTTGGAGATCTTAGGTTTCATTTCGTAAAGGTCTTAAGGGACAGGGGTGTCATCCTTAATTTGTAGTTGAAAGCTGGAGAGAAGCTTCAAAACCGTAAGAATCTGTTGATAGTTGGGCTTCAAACTGTAAAATGCTTGAAACAGTCTTGATGTGTATGCGAGTGTATGTACCCAGGAAGTCTTTATGACACATACCTGTACCTTTGGTTTTGATAGATGGGTGCATTCACGCACACACAAGCTGCGAGTAATGCATGAACCTGCTGTGTAAGTTTCATGTCTTGTTCATTGTACACGTCCAGTTTTTGGAACAGACAGACCAGGAAGTTTTCATCCGAATATTTTTGTAGTGCCACAGAGCTGATTCATCCTTTTTTTTGGTGCTTTCCTTCAACCTAAAGAACTTTATTTTGCAGTGGGAGAATCCTGCTAATTAAAGTGTGGGTTTTTTTTAACGTCTTAGGAAGGAAAGATGGGGAGAGGAACAGAAAGGAAGCATCCATCTTACTATGTGGTCATGAAATTGATCTGCGTAGGTAGCATCTTTCAAAAAATTTCTCACCTAACTGAAAGTAGCTGTAAATTCTTGTGCTAAATACATTCTGGTCTTGGAGTAGAACTGAATGTTGCCAGCAGATTTGATGCAGTTAACTGCAGAGGGAGAGTCAGTGACGGGACTCACTGGGTATTTCTAAAAGGTGCTAGGGAATATTCTGGAAATACAGTTCAGTAGGTCTGTCTGGGAGAGGGGATGCTTTTTTTGAAGTGCTGAATATCCAGGAATATTGGACTTGTCAGTGAGTATGATACTGAGCAAGAGGGTTTTTTTAAAAGAGTAGGTAGACAAATGAATAGTGTGCCTCCTTTGATTTTTCAAAAGATATTTAACAAGGTCCATTACCAAAAGCTATTAAAGAACTTAATCTACCATGGAATAGAAGAGAAAATTCTTGGTTAAATACAGATTAGAAAAGGCAGGAATTAATGGTCCATCCTCAAACTAGAGAAAGGTCACCAGCAGAATCTCAAGGGATCAGTTCCTGTGCCAGTGATATTCAAAGAATGTGTGATTTGTAAAAGAGGGTAAATTGTGAGGTGACCCATTTGATGAAGATACTAAGTTATTCAAGGTAGAGTTAATAAAGGCAAATTATGAGGAATTTCAGAGAGATCTTTGATACTGAGTGACTGGATGTAAAAAGGAAACAAAAATTAATGTAGTAAAGGCAGTGTTCATGGGAGAAGCCCAAAATGCAATAATCTTATCTTAGTGTATGTGATGAGACTGTGAGTAACTTCAAACTTCTCAGGACTGAGACTTTGGGGATTAATAGTTCTGTGAAAATATATGTTCATTAGTGCCAAAACCCAACAGTCTTAGGGATTGTCAGGAAAGGAATGGGGAACAAGACATAGAACATAACTGCACCACTGTGTCAGCTATGGACTTCCTTGTATTTGTGAACACTATGTGCAGTTCTGATTTTCCTCAGCAGTGCAGAGTGGAAACTGAAGAGTTAAGAGTGATGGGGAGTGCTTGAAGTGTGACATGGCTCCCATAAAAGAAATGACACAGTAAAGTAGATCTTTCCAGCACAGAAAGGAAGATGACTGAAGGATCTGACAGCACTTTGCAAAGTCATGAGTAGCTTGGAGAGGATGGATGAGGAATGGTCATTCACCCTATATTTCATGAGGAGACCTCAGATTATCAAATAAAACTTGCAGGCTTTAGGTTTCAAGCAAACAGAAGTAACTGAGTAGTTATAAATTTTGTTGCACAATGTTGTATGTGAGCTTCTCATCCATCTGCCACAATGCCTTTTGGATGCTGAGAGCCTACAAAGTTTCAAAACCCAACAGTTCACTACAAGATAACTCATCAGGTGTTACGGACCCTAGTCTTGTGTCTGTAGAAGTAGTGGTGAAATAGGGTCTTGGGGAAGTAGTGCTGCGTACTCTTCTGCATACACCTTTAGGCCCTTCAGTGATGCAGTGTTGACCTGCTTTCGACCACTTGAGCTAAAATGTTTTGTGGACTGAGATAGACATTGTCATGCTTATGTGGCTTCCTTTGCCATATCAAAGAGTGCTTGCCATCAGACTAGTTACTCCTTTCCCTTCTAACCTGCTTCTCTCCTGCCTTTCTGTATCTCTGAGGGTTCTGCCCCCGTCTGGCTCTTCTTACAGAGCCCCTTGCTCCAGATTTTCCAGTCTTGCTCTCTTCTTTGGCTCACCAGATGCTACTGTCTTGTCCATCACCATTCCACTCAAATCTCCCAGGCACTGATGTTTCTTCACCTCTCCTTTCCTTCTGAGTAATCCTCTTCCTACCTTGACATCTGCCTTTTTCTCTCGGCACGTTCTCGTCTTCCTGTCAGCATCTGCTATCCAAGACAGTTTTGTTTCTGTCCACTTCCCAGCTCTTCATCAGCTCTGCCATGCATCTCTGGTCATCTCATTTCACACCTCACTGGGTGCTACCTGAGCAAGCAGATAAGGACTCTGTGATCCCTCCTGGAAGTGATGAGATTGATCTGTTCCAGCATGATGGCAAAGGTGCCCTGTTCTAATTTCAGCCGGGACAGAATTAGCTAGTACAGTGATGTGTTTGGGACTTACGGTGAGAATAATGTTGGTAGCACACTGATGGTTTAGCTGTTGCTGAGCAGTACTTGCAGTCAGTCAAGGAGTTTTCTGCTTCTCACACCACCAGTGAGGAACTGGGAGGAAGCAGCAAGGACAGCTGACCCCAGTGACCAAAGGGATATTCCATGCCATATCATGGCATTCTCAATATATAAACCAGGGGGAAAGCTGGCCACAGACTCTGCTTGGGAGCTGTCTGGGCATCGGTCAGTGGGTGGTCAGTGCAAGCTTGTTTTGTAGTACAATATAATACTACTAATAATTTTTTATTCTTAGTAGTAGTAGTATTTCTCCTCACCTCCATTTCTGACCTGTTAGGCTGTCTTTATCTCTGTCTTACTTTTCGTTTTTTTTTCCCCAGTTCTCTCCCCCATTCCATGGGGAGGAGGATGGTGCAGGGAATGAGTGAGCAAGCAGCCATGAGGAGTTTAGCTGCCTGCCAGCTTAAACCACAACAAGAATTTAAGATGAAGGAAAAATATCCTTCTGTCACAGCAAAAAAATGCTCTGGGTTCTGAGCGTTAAGGTGTTTGTGTGTGTGTGTCAGCACTTCATCAAATGTAAGGAAAGCTGTAATTACCTCAGATTTTATTTTTCAACCAACTAGAGTAAAATTTAGTTTATTGAAGTGTTCTAAATAGACTGTTATAGACAAAGACTTCATGTTGTTTGTGATGTTGCTTTATTTGTGTTGAAGGAAGATTCTGATGCTCTGTCAGATGACCTGACTGCTGAGAGATACTTTACTTAAAGCTTAGCTAACATGATGTTGTGTTGTATAACAAACATGGTCATTCATTTCCCCTTTGGTGGCTTCTGATGAATGTTTTAAATGGTCTTTAATTTTCCCTTTTCAGCGAAAAATGTGATTCCATGTTTCCTTACAGTTGCATTAATTATTTTTAAAAACAAACAGCAAACAAAAACTTCACCTTATGATATTTTTTCTTCTCCATGATTTCTATCCTGTCTGTGGCTTATAACATTGGTTGAAGATTTCCTCAGTCTTTATTTCAAGTTCATTTTCTTGTAGGCAAGATGGAAGAGCTCTATGGGTCTCTTTTTTAAGTGGCATTGTGATTCTTCCTGAGCATTAAGTCCAACATTAAAGCTGAGCAAATTAGGGAAACTTGGAATAATAATACTTCAAGTTCTGAAATCCAAAGGAGAAAAAAGCCACAGTGATGGGCACTGTGGAAAGGAGAATCTTGGTTATGAGTCATGGTATTGAAACTGCATTTCCAAAGTCTTGGAAATGCAGTGGAACAGTGGACTGTTTTCTAGATATGCTTTTAAAATAGTCATTCCTTGTCTGAGCCTGCGCTGTCCTCTGTCCTACATATATGGGCAATCGTGAGCAAGGCAGTGTTCTCATTGAACTGTTGCTTTGTGCAGAAGCAGATAGGTGAATTCCTTGGGAACACTGGGCACGGTTCATTGTTTTTATCACTGTGTATGTCTGTTAGTGCTTCTAGAGTCCCCTTGGGTCTGAGAATAGCTGAACCACCTCTCACTGCATGAAACACAAATCAGCAACACTTCCAGGGTATCCGCAGCTGCTGCACAAACACTGTTATTGTGCACTTGAGTTGTGTATTATGTCTGTGTTGGATTTTTTATGGTTTTCAACAGTATTTCGTATTAATATTACCCATGTAATTTAGAGGTGACATTCCATTTAAGTTCAATCACTTTGAATTTCTTAAGTGGTTTCTAGATCCTTTATTTTTTTTATGACAGAATACTTTCACCAAAACATCAGAATTACTTTTCAGGAAATATGTGCTTTTAAAGAGCACAGTAAAATGGTTAGTAATTTGTTAACCGTATAAAAAAAAATTAAAAATGCAAATTTAATATAAAAGTATAAATATAATAAAATATAAAAATATGAAACAAAAAAATATAAATATATGTACTATAACCAGCAGTATACGTAGTAGGTTTTTTGTTGTCAGAGTGCTGGTATGACATAACGTCGTTATTTGTCTGGTTGATTTAGGCAGGCTGAACTGTGTGTTTAATGATTTTTAAAGTGGCTTTCTGTGAAAGGTATTTTGTCTTTCATTGAGAGACTGTGGACATTTGTTTATAAATATGCTCTTACATTCTCATCTTTAGTGGATAGCCTGGGTTTTGGGAAAGGTTTCTGTCAGAGAGCTCATCTGTAACCTTGATTTTCAGTAAGTGAAGGAAAGAGCTTGGTTAATTTTCAGACAAGAATTTCTCATTTAGGGCACATTGCCCTTCAGGCAAAGATAAAGCTGGTACTTGGGATGTGACAGTGCAGTGCCTCAATGTTTATCTGCTCTCAAAGGATAAACTGTCCATATTGGCAAGGGGAGGCATGGCAGCATTACAGGGCTGTGCTCCAAGTACTGGAAGTCACTTAGTTCTAGTGCATTCATTCATCAGACAGCATCATTCACCAACAGCATCAGGATGAAGAAGAGGAATGGCCTCGCATTGGCCAGATGCGGACTCAGCCGCGTACCCGTGAAATGACAAGCTGGGCTTCAAGAGCTGCAGGGCTGTGATGGGATGACACCAGCCGCCTTCCTGCTGGATGGATTGTGGTGTTCAGTGCGTCCCTGGGGAAAGAATTCTTCATGCTTGTGTAAACATCCAAAATCTTTGCAAGCTGAACATGCTGGCATTTGAAGGTCAAACATGCTTCAACACTTACAGTCTCCCTTACCCACAAGCACAGGCATCTTTGTCATGCAAACAGAAATTCCCTTTAGGTTCCTCTCTTTTTCACATGAAAGTTGACAGTTGTGGTTGATCCTAAGAATGGCTGTATAGCAGGAGGCATTTTGTGTTGAAATGTGGGGGTTTAGTTTCTTGCAGAAAACTTCTGTAATGGAAAATACAAGTTGAGAATGGTTATGCACAATTTGTAAGAACTAAGCATCCATTAACCATCTAGGAACTTGGGTTTTGATGAATCCATGTAAATACTAGATTATCTTTGCAACTGGAAAAGCAAGATATTTTTAATATGCTTGTCATGGGATGAGTAGCAACAGGAACCTAAGAACTTTCTCATGCAGGTGTATTTGGCATTTTGTTTTGGTTTTTTTTTTACAGAATTACATCCATTCCAAATTCCATCAATTCATGCTTTTGATAACATTTTTTGGCTGTGACTTCTTCAGGGTTGTTTTTATTGTTCAGGGTTTTTAAAATTTACTTCTCTTGAAGCTCTTTAAAGTTGGCCATGTGGTTTGTCAACAGCACTGAAAACTGAGAGCCAAGTAGACTACAGCTATCAGCCCTTTACCCAGGTCTTCTGCCAAAACAAGTGGAGCAGTAATGTATATTTTTTAAGGAACTATTTTGACAGTGTGTGAGGTTTTTGTGCTTGGAAAGCTGTGTGAAGGTCAGGCAGGGGATAAGTGGTTGGGATGGGGGTGGATGTTCTGAGAAGCCACCAGCTTGGCCCCAGGAAGCTGGGGAACTGCTGATGGGTAGGTGTTCTGTCCCCTCCAGAGCGAGCTCTTTTTTCCCTCCTACTGCCACCATCTGCCTGCCAGTCTTTGCCTGTTAGCACAGGAGGTGTCACAAGTTCTGTAGGTTACTCATCCCTATTGTTGCAGGAAGCTAAAGAAAGAACAATGGTGGTACCCAGGGATGGGAATGCACTGGCATTCACTTACCATAGCAATCATTTGATGGGAGTGTTCGGGTGTTTTGTTTAATCCTATGCTTGCATTTATTTATTTATTCTCCATGAGAATCACAGAATCACACAGAATCACAGAATCATTAGGTTGGAAGAGACTTTCAAGATCAACGAGTCCAACCCATGCCCTAACACCTCAAGTAAACCATGGCACTGAGTGCCACATCCAATCTTTTTTTAAACACATCCAGGGATGGTGACTCCACCACCTCCCCAGGCAGACCATTCCAGTACTTTTCACTCTTTCTGTAAAAAACTTTTTCCTAGTATCCAACCTATATTTTCCTTGGCACAGCTTGAGACTGTGTCCTCTCGTTCTGTCAGTTGCTGCCTGAAGAAAGAGACCAACCCCCACCTGACTACAGCCGCCTTTCAGGAAGTTGTAGAGAATGATGAGGTCACCTCTGAGTCTCCTTTTCTCCAGGCTAAACAACCCCAACTCCCTCAGTTGCTCCTCACAGGGCTTGTGTTCCAAGCCCCTCACCATCCTTGTCGCCCTCCTTTGGACATGCTCAAGCATCTCAATGTCCTTCCTAAACTGAGGGGCCCAGAACTGGACACAGCACTCGAGGTGCAGCCTCACCAGTGCTGAGTGCAGGGGAAGAATGACTTCCCTGGTCCTGCTGGCCACACTATTCCTAATACAGGCCAGGATGCTTTTGGCCTTTTTGGTCACCAGGGCACACTGCTGGCTCACGTTCAGTCGGCTGTCAACCAGTACCCCCAGGTCCCTTTCTGCCTGGGCACTGTCCAGCCAC
>VWZW01003157.1:95304-193380 GCA_013397115.1 Edolisoma coerulescens
GGTCACCTGGTCATAAAAGGAGATCAGGTTGGTCAAACACGACCTACCCCTCCTAAACCCATGCTGGCTGGGTCTGATCCCCTGGCCATCCTGTAAGTGCTGCGTGATGACACTCAGTATAAACTGTTCCATAACCTTACCGGGTACTGAGGTCAGGCTAACTGGCCTGTAATTACCAGGATCTTCCTTCCTACCCTTTTTGTGAATGGGCGTCACATTGGCCAGCTTCCAGTCATCTGGAACCTCACCAGTGAGCCAGGATTGTTGGTAAATGATGGAGAGTGGCTTTGCAAGCTCATCTGCCAGCTCCCTCATCACCCTGGGATGGATCCCATTTGATCCCATAGATTTATGAACATCCAAGCAGCTCAGCAGTTCTCTGAGTGCCTCCTCCTGGATAACAGGGGGACCATTTTGCTCCCTGACACCATCTACTGATCCAGGAGGACAGTTGTCCTGAGACTTGTCCAAAGTTGTCCAAAGACTTGTATTGGTTTATTTGAAAGGGACTGTACTCTGCTCTTCTCCACTTCTGCCTTCATTGGGTTAAAAGTGAGGAAAAATGCCTGTGTTGGAGAGGCGCAAAATGATGGAAAGGAAAAATCTGGTTTTGCAGACCAGTTGTCCATGGCCAGTTTGGTTTTAAACTTCCTAGATTTGATCTATGTATAACATAGATGACATGTATAACATAGATCATGCCAGCCCTGGAATCTCAGCTTGCCATTTCATGGGAATGCTGCTCGGTCTGAGACTGGACAATGTGAGGTCATACCTTAAAGATACCCACAGCCTCCTTGTTAACAAAATAAACCCAATAGCTTTAATACTCTGTTAGCTTAAAGGATTGCTGTTTTACTGATTGCAGTATAGTCTTTCCTGATGAGTGATTGCATCTGTATTAATGCATGTATAAGCAGTTCTGCATTTTTTGGATTTAAACTTTGTTCTGACATTTTGAAGTTTCTTACTGGCCTTCAAGTTGAGAAGTAATATTAGGGTGTTTTAGTATGTTCAGAATCACATGGGAACTTTCTTAATGATCACTAAAGGAACTTAAAGGGGAATTTGTTCCAGTTAAATATGTGAAACTGAAGCTAATACAAAGTCTTTCAGTTTTAGTAGAACATAGGAGTGTGCTTCAAAAAAGAAAAACAACTTTAGTAGTAATCTTTCTTCTTAACCTCCTGAATTTCTGTTGTTGTTTTCTAGTGAAGAATTCTTTTGTATGTACCTAAAAACCACAGAATTGATCGGTAAGAGTTGTATCATAAGAGTTGTTAGTTCTGTAGCCAAGCTGATGTACTTAACTGAACTAATTGTTCAGTTTGAAATACTGAAAGACAGCAAAAAACTGTATTAGGGATAATGAATGAGGATCATGATTATTGGAAGTTACTTTATGCATTACAGTGTTTGATCTTTAACTCTCAGTGGCTTTGTTGCTAAGTTCTTGATGTATAAAATATTTAAATTACCCCTTTTTTCTATTAGATCATTGCAACTAGGTCAACAGAAAATTGAATCTTAACTACTTGATATCAAAGTTAATTTTGGTAACATAAAATAATGTTGGCTCTGTAGTAATATTGGCTTCTACTTCTTTTTCCAGAAGCTACTCAGGTGAATACATAAGCAGTGTCTTCTTCTTAGGAAGTCTGAGCCTCCATGCTTTGAAGGAGGCTGGTTTTTATTTTTGTTTTAGCTAATTGAGTTGATCTTATACGAGATATGTTTTTATTCCTTTTTATTATAGTTTAACCTAGGGCATGATTTCTGAATATCTGTTATTTTGCCAAGTCATTGTCTTTCGCATGTGAATGTTCTCAATCTGTTAGAAGATTACTAACTATTCATGATGAGCTCCTGTGACTACAGTTGTCTGGATCCACCCAACAGAGATTACAGACCCTTTGGGAAAAGGACTATCTTATATGTTGCTTAACATAGGAGCACCCTGCCCTATAATAATAGAATATCCTGAATTGGAAGGGGCCTGTCAGGAGTCCAACTCCTGGCCCTGCACAAAACAACCCCAACAATCCCACCATGTGCCCAAGAGTATTGTCCAAACACTTGAGCTCTGTCAGCCTTGGTGCTGCGACAACTGCCCTGTGGAGCCTATTCTAGTGCCTGTAGTGGTTTTCTTTACGACTTATTTTCCCTCTGTGAGGTAGAGGGCTAATTAGGAGAAACTCAAAGCAGGCTCAAACTTTAAAGAATATAAAGAAGTTTATTACTAACAAAAATAAAAAAAAATCATAAGGAAATTAAAGCAAAACCCCCTTTCCTTCCAACACTTCCCCCTTTTACCCAACTTGCACAAGGATAACAAACATAATTTGGTCAGTGTTACCGTTCTTAAAAGTCTCATGCTTAGGGCTTTCTTCTGCTCTACTGCGGGAGTCTTTCACAACTCAGTAGTCCTCCCGGGCCGAGACTGGGCGAGACCTGCTGCCCGGGGGCTCCAGCACTCGCCGCCGCCCACGCGGTGCTGGGGCACCTGCCCACCGGCGGCCCCCCAGCCAACCTGGAGCTGGTCGAGGTGCACTGCTGCGGAGGAAATACACCTAGCCAGGGCTGGCCGCCAGCCGGACAGCGGTCCCCGCACCGGACCTCTTCCCCTCTGGCCCAGCCCCTTGGTCGAGTATCCACGGGATGGAGAGGAGGCCGAGGCGAGGATCTGCCGAACCACACGCCGGACGACCACGACTCGCCAGGTTGAATCTTCTGGGCGGACTCCTCTCCCTCGGCCCCCGGGAGTCAGTGAGACCTGCTGCAGCAATCCCAAAACCACCCACTGAAGTGAGAAGGAAAAACCGCTCCCATGGAAATTTCACCGTCCAATCGTGGGCCATCAGATGGGGTTACTTTCCATCTCCCCATACTCAGATGATTTAAAGAGCTCTCCCACAGCCGGCCAGAAGAATTTTAAGTTTAGCACCGGAGCGCCCCCACCTTCTTCTCCCGCCGCCATCTTTCACTTCGTCTCGTGTGACCTACTTTTTCTTTCCTGACCTTGCAGCCGCCATGTTCTTCTTGCGGGCTGTGCTGATGTCCCATTTAGTCTGATGCGAACTGCTCTGGCTGCGGAGAATCTCCGCCAACTCCTGAAAAGGAACCATGCCAGATGGTTTTAGCTGTGCGCAGTTCTGAAATGGTCTTTCTTGCCGGCTTGCCCCATACCCGCCGGCACCGGGGGAAGTAGAAAGTGGGGAAGGGTCTAACCTGTGCCACGGCGCCGGGGGACAGGGGGGAAAAGGACCAAGGCCCCGGCACCCGGCCTGGGATGGGCACGGAGGCCACCCCCACCTCCTAGCAGGGAGGCTGGGGCCAAAGAGAAAGTTCCCGTGCTTCCACGGGTTAAAATACGCAAATATCGCAGAAGCGCAATTGGACCAAAAGCCCATCAATCAACTCCAACCCTCCTCTAGGTGAAAAACCTTTTCCCAATATCTAACCTAAACTTCCCCTGGCACCACTTCCTATGAGTGAAAAGGAAGCTTTTGAAATTTATTTCACAATTTATTGAAAATGCAAGCTCCCAGGCTCATCAATGATCCATGAAACATTTGGCTACCCAGAGTGGTTTTTTTCTAGTTCTCTTAGGTTTTATACTCTGAAATACTGGGTTAACTTCAAATATAGAAAACATAGCATGTGTAAATCACAATGAATGTTGTATTGTTAGTGTAGAAAACTGAAGTAATAAATCTTGCATGTTTCTTTTCCTTTTAAATCTTCATGTTTGAGATTTTGGCAAAAAAAAGTCAAACTTCATTCTAGTTACAGTGTGAACTTCCCCTGCACGTGACCTTGTGCTCCATTCTGTAAATAAACATTTTGTATGTCACTTTGTTCTCAGTTAGTCTAGGAAACAAGGATTTTACAATGAATATCTAATTGAATCTTAATCTAACACTTCTTTGTAGCCTACCCAGAGCCTTTTTAGTACTTCACTTGTTTTCCTTTATTAAGTAACAATGATACCCCAAGTTAATTTGACATGTTGTAAAAGAGTAATACCGAGTTCTCACGCACCTTTCTTTTTTGTGAAATTCTCTGAAGTAATAGGCAGCTGTAGGATTTTATGTCAATTTTCATGTATGAAACTGCTCTCAATTTACAAAATGTCTCTTATATCAAGCTGTTTCAAGAGTAACTTTTATATTCTAATAAGAATGGAAGGCGTTATGCCATTTAATTATGTGTGAGCAATTGCCTGTGTACAGTTACTGTTATCTGGTCTGTTAAAACAGAACCAGTTTACAGAGGGCTTTTGCATGTTATCATCAGAGCTAAAGCTCTGAAGTGAAACATAGCATGCACTGTATTGTGGCCAGCTACTTTAGTTAAGGACATTGGAGAACTGGGAGGATGCCTTTCAGATCCTCCCGAGTGCTTTGAGGTGCCGCCTCTTCCTGTTTGTCCCTCTCCCTTCTTCCAGCAATATGGCTTGTAAGGAAGGTGTCTGTGATACTGCTCATTGGCCAAAAATTCTTTTGTTGTCAACTGCACATCACAAGAGAAAGTCTGAACAGTGTCTTCATTGTGTTTTGGCCTGTGTGTCACACTAGGAGATGCGGAATAACTCATGCCCAAAGATTCCTCTTAGAAATTGGGTCTTGGTAGATGATACCTTATTGTGGCAGTGATGCCTAGAAGTACCCTTTTTCTCCATCTGTCTCTCTGCCACAGAATTTCCCATTATTCTCTCAAGATATCTTTATCACATGACAACTGTAGCTGAGGATGAAATGGGATAAAATAGCACCTTTGGGGAAAACTTGATGAAGAACTCATTGATGTGGCCTTTCATTTGGCAAAGCGGGTTTTTTTTAAGTACTGCTAGAAGGAAAGTGTTTGTTTTGCTGAACTGGAACATCAACTTGTTTGACTCTTTTGTCAGATGTTGCAGGCTCAGATTTCTTTGTGAGCAAGAAGGGCTATGGTGCAATAAAGTGCCTGAGTACCTGTTTTGGCAGCTGTGGTCTGAAGCTTTGGTTAGGCAGTATATTTTAGAAAGACTTTTTAACCATGACAGTCCAAACAAACTTCTTATTTAAATAATTAAATCCTATGTACAGAATCACAGACTGGTTGAGGTTGGAAGGGACCACAGTGGATCCTCTGGTCCAATCTCCCTGCTCAAGCATGATCATCCCAGAGCACATTGTACAGGATTGCATCCAGATGGTTCTGGAATATCTCTAGTGAGGGAGACTCCACACCCTCTCTGGGTGATCTGTTCCAGAGCCTGGTCACTGCACAGAAAAGAAGCTCTTCCTCATGTTCAATTGGAATTCCCTGTGCATCAGTTTTCTTCCTGTTGCCCCTTGTCCCATAGCTGGGCACCACCGAGCAGAGCCTGGTCCATGCTCTGACCCCTCCCTGCAGACACTGACAGACATTGATGAAGTCCCCTCTCAGTCATCTCTTCTTGAGGCTGAACAGCTCCAGCTCCCTCTGGCTTTCCTCATAAGGAAGATGTTCCAGTCCCTTCATCATCTTTATCATCTTGATAGGTGAAGTTTTTCATGGTAGCAGTTTGACTTCAAAAGCAATCAAGGCTCTTGCTGTCCTGTTGGGTCAGTCTTGGCCTGAGTATGTAATGAGTTTGTTGACAAGGTGCTTCCTCTGTGTGACTTTTAAGAGGACCATTGAGAGAGAAGTTCAGCTTCCTGGGCAGTTAGGGCAGAGGCCCTTGGGGGAAGAGGCAGCACCACCAACAGTTGTTGCAGTGGAGCGCATTTTGTGTCTGTTCTCCACTTTTAGTTACTAACACTGCTAGAGGCTTGTCTGCAATGATGCCTTGCTGCTGACGTTAGAGGAACTGCACAGCATAACGTCTATTTTCATCTGTTCTTTTGAAAGTTTTTGCTCCTGATTGTTTGCTAACCTGTTACTTAAAGCTCTCTGCTTCCCAGTGTTGTGTGTAACTGTCCAAATGGAATCTGGGTTCTCCTGAGCAGTGCCCACTTCAGCTAACTTAATGTTTCCTCTGTGTGGGAACTCATAAGATACATTTCAGCTCATATACATATTGTCAAACATGTATATAAAAATATAAAGTGCACTGACTTTCATTTCTTTAATATCATTCTTGTGTTGTCTTACACATTTGGGATAGATGCTTTGCCAATAAATTTTTTTCAGTGATGGTTCAACTAGACACTTTTGACTAGAGGCAGAAATCTGAAAAGGATTTCATTATAAAAATAAACTTTTATAGACCTTTTGATATATTACAAAATATTCCACTCCAGTGGTTAATCTTGATTTATTCCATCTTATTTGGTCATCCTTACTGTAGGCCTACAATATGATATATTTAGTGTTCTTGTTGAGTTTAATGTATTCCTTACTGTTGTTCACCTTACTCTAAAATCCATTTACTCTCTCAATTATTTTTTATCTGTTGATGTGATACAAGATATTTGAATTAAAAAAAAATCTTCACTCTGATACTGTGGATTAGACTAAGACACTATGCAGCGTTTCTGAGCTTAAAGTCCGTGCAAATAGCAAATATTATTATATATCCCTCAGCATTTGTATGGAGCATGCTGTTTATATTATTCCTTTAAGTGCAGGATTCAGTTCTCAATAGCACATGATCTTACATGTTAATCCTGACTTGGTTTCTGTCCATAATGGCTCATTTGCAATGAAAAGAAAAAAATGAAACAGGTTGGAATTAATCACTTGTTAATATATGAACATCTTCTACCAGCTCTTGGTAACTACTGTTGTGTTCACTGAGTTAATTCTTACAATGAGAACTGGAGAGAAGCAATTTTGTTATAAAGAGGGAGAGGTTTTTTTGCAGGTAGTAATATTTATATTAAATATTTATATGTCATTGCACATTCACAGAAATTGCTGACTTTCACTGAATGCAAAAAGTATGTTACACTGACTTCTGGATTATTGGGTGCACTCTTGAGATGATTAGTGACAATACAGAGCTTTTGTTTCTTAGTTATTCAGAGCAATTCAGCCCCATCATTAGTAAAGTTATAACTTTCACATCCTACCCTTGAAGATAGGAGAGTTGGAGTTCTGGTGAACAGAATCCTGTCCCCTTTCCTCTCTCAGCGTGTTTATTGATAGAAGCCAGAAACTGTATTTGCATTGTGTTTCTTTTAACTATTTTTTAATATCTGGAGTGGGTCCAAAAAATTTGCATACCAAGTGAGGCAGGTCATTTCTCTAATGTACTGTCTTCCTCATTAGGCAGCCTATCTTCTCCTCATTGATAGGTTACACTAAACAAAACCAGTGCTGAAAAGAAGCCCTGAGGTGTGGTATTTTTACTTCCTTCCAGGCAGAGTACGGCCATGAGTACAGTACAGCCAGGAGCCATCACCCATTGAGCTCCACAGCACAGTTTTTCACCCAGCTAGGACTACATCCATGAAAACCATGACATTCCAACTTGGATACAAAGATGTTGCAAGAGAGAGATGGTGTTGCATACCTTGCTAAAGTTAAGGTGGATGGTATCTATTGCTCTGTTCTTAACTCACCAATTTTACTGTTTCGTCCTAGAAGGCAAGTTAGGTTGATCAAGCACAATTTACTGTTGTTAGTCTGTTTTGGCTATTGCTAGTCATCGTCACCTCCATGTGCCCAGAAATGGCTTTCAATAGGACTTGGTTCATGATTTTCCCAGAAACTGAAGTGAGGCAGACTGGCCTGGCTCCCCAAAGCATCTTTCTTGCAATGTGGTTGCAGCTTCTGCCTTTTTTGAGACATCAGGAAAAACTCCCTCAGACTCTGTGATCTTACAAAATGTAAGTCAGTCAGGTTTTGCTTTAAACTTTGTATTTTAATCTGGTTTATAAATCAGAGAACTTAAAACTTCTAACCATGAAGGTGTTTTTTGGAAAACCAGTGTATGGTAGCCATAGACAAGTTTCAAGAAGTTCTCTATTGCCCTGATACTTAAAAACCTGGCTTACTAACCATTCAGAACTGTCCTTAACATGAAGAAATGCCAGTGTTTATCAGTTGTCTATTGCTAATAATTAGTATTTTATTTCCAAAAAGTGTTGCTGGCTGAATGCAGATTGTGACATTGCATTCAGTCTGCATGGCTGCTGCTTGAGTTACATGCACAAATAGGCTCTTCTCTTTCTCCCAAGCTGTCCCATTCCCCAGCTGCCTCGTGGCTGAGCTGCCAGACCACACTACCATCCTTCCTATGAGATGGGTAAAGGCTTTGCTTTGTATAGAACAAAATCACGTTTTGTCAGGTAATTGTTAATTTGATTGCTTGTAAACTTTGCAAAGCCTCAAAGCAGTTTCTTGTATTCCCATCTCACTGGTAATATGGCACAGTCCTTCTTGCACAAGTAGTAACAATTTCAGTGAACGTTTGGTCAGGACTCAGCAGTGTTACAGGAAGTGATTACTCAGTGATTGCTTAATAATCAACAAAGTATTTCTGCAAAGTTGATCTTCAGCTGCTGCTTATGGAGTTATTTATTTCAAATGCTGCTTGTAGAGTTACTTGTTCACTCATGATAGCCTTTGCACGAGATGGTATTGCAGAAACATTTACTGTCTGAACTGGGTTTCATACTGATTTCTGTTCTTTGTCAGAAGAGAGAGAAGGAGAGGAACAACTGGAATAAATTACTACTGAAGTAAAAGGAATTAAAATTTTTATTTAAAAATGTGCCATATGAAGGTGTTTAGGAAGGGGGGGCAGGGGAACAGAACTGAAATCTTGCTGAAGTAAACATGTCCTTGTTTAAAATGTGTTATATTTCTTATTGAAATGTTAGCATTTGAAATGGCTTTTGATGGCCAAACCTTAAATGTCTGTAGCATTTTCATTCCTTCTACCTATCTGTGGTCATTACTCCCTCTAGACATCAATGGCTAGCAGGCTCTTCTCTAGCCTTTCTCCTAATACCGAATGCTTTATTCCAATTACCAATAATTGCCCATGAGAAACATCTCATCATATAATAATGCAAAGCACAGCTCGATTATTGCTCCCAGTTGTACTGAATTATTCCCAAGCATTTTATCTTTATGCCATCTTTCCTTTTGATTGGTGTCTTTAGTAAGTCACCGGTATGAATACATAGGGTGTTAAAGAATTCATTAATCCAAATTGCTTCTCAATGTTGTTGCCATTTCAGAGCCCAATTTCCAAGTACATCTTACATAATGAAGTGCGTTAAGTGTCCCTTCAGCCAGAGGGACGACGCAAAATTTTAAACTGCTCGGAGATTTGCATTTGCGGGTCTTGCTGCAAAACATGTCTGCTGCCTGCTGTGAGAGGGGGAGCAGGAACCCTGGCAGTTGGTGTGCAGCTCCTTGTGCAGCTCGGCAGTAACAGAACGTGATGTTAATAGCTGGAGTGTTAGAATTTGTGCATTTGTTAGCATTTAGGAAGCCTGATATGTTTTGAAGTTCGGACACATTACAGCTTGTGAAAACCTGAAGGCATCTGGGGCGGGGGAAACGTTCACAAATATAAGACTCTTGAAGGTTTGGAATGTATCTGCTCTTTAGAAATACCACTAAGGTTTTATTTGGTGTTAATATTTAAGTATAAGGAAGGGCACTAAAATGGGTCCTGCAGTATCAGTCATCTTTATCAAATCATGGTATACAGTTTTGTTAATAATTTCTGTAAAGGTTCTTAGAAATGTTTTTATTTTTTAAAAGCTGCTGTCTTTGTTCTGTCTTAACATTTTTGGAAACCAACTTCATTAAACACTCACTGAGTACGGAGACGAGTGCCTTGAATAACCCAATTCCTTTCCTGCTGTAGAGTTAGGATGGGTGAGTAGTCTCTTCTGTTTCCCCCTAACTTGAGTCATGCTGTGCTCCTCTGTTTTTTGTCCTGCCTGACAAAGCTGTACAGGAGCTCATCAGTCACAAAAAAATGTGTAATTGGAAGAGAACTTAACTACATGAGTACAGGGAATAAAGGGAATCTCAGTAAAGTCGGAAGACTACAATATAGGAGGCAATTAATATTTTGAGATGCAAATGAAAAAATCAAAGTGTACTTTATATAAAAGAAGAGCCTGAAAATGATGAAGATAATGTGTTTCTGTAAAATAATCCATACCACCTGAGGCTTTTTCTTAGTGTCTGTGATTTTTTTAATTAACAGTACCTCAACACTAGACTGATGATGCTGGCATAAAGACTGTTTCAGTGGTGTACAGATGTCATGTTTCTGTCCTGAGGATGAAGTAGGTCCGTTCTTGAGGTACTAGCTGCTCCTTTACTAAGAATACATGCAGCACCCATATGTATGGCATTCCTGTTTTCCCCTCTTGAGCCTTCTTGGGTTAGTTAGTCCAGATAGTGTTTTTGACCTCTGGTGCAGGGGTACTTGGGAAATGTGCCTCTTTAGAAGAAAACCTGTCTTTCAGCAAGTTCCCCAAATACCTTTTGTGTCCACATTGGTATACTTTGTTTTACCTGTCTGACTCAGCAGGTACTGACTTTGAGGTCCTGGGACGTGGTTGATGATGGCTTTTGTTAGCTACCTACTGGGTTAAGTAGATGTGGAGAACAAAAGGCCTTAGGTGGATTTATACACGGGATGACGGAGAATTCCTCTGTATTAAAGCACTGTCACAATAAAAGGGATAAGACTAGAAGAATCTTACCTTGCTAAAAAGAGCATATCCAAATATCTGGAGTCTTCTGCACCATTCTGGATATAGGAAGTCCTCAACATATGATGTGGGGTTCAGAAGTCTTTTGGGTCTTTTCCCTTTTGTTTCCTATTTCTTGCACTCTTGCACCCTACATGCCACCCTAAGTACTTGGCAGGGATGTGTGCACTTCATTGTGGAAGAAAAAGAATTCTACCTGTTTTGGAGGAGGATAAATGTTTATGAACATCTCAGGTTTTGTTTTTCGTGACAATTTTCAGGGATATGGAAGCCAAAATACTCGTATCTCTTGTCCTTTGCACTTCCTTTCCAGGCTGAGGTGGTCAGTGCTTCGAGGAACATTTCTGTGTTTCTTTTACTGCACCTTGCTATACAAAGCTATACAGGGACAGGATGTTTTGCAAACAGAATGGCAGTGGCATGTAATGGCAGGGATATAACTGCATCTCTTAGGCAGTACTGTGTAAGCAGCCACTGAGAGCACATGGTTTATTTGGAGTAAAATTGTTGTTATCTTTGAAGGTACCACTGTCCTATATTCCTCATGGATTTTTTTTTTTCCTACTGGGTTATAGCCAGAATTCTGCCCAGGGTTCTTGACAAAATCTTAGTAAATCTTCACAAAATGGTCTCATTAAGCCTTTCATATTTCATATCTGTTCCTAAGAGTTCTCTGGCACTGTTCTTTTTTCAGGCTTATTCCTTTATGTGAGTTTTACTGACTTTTCTGTAGATCAAACAATTTCCAGTAGTTTTTTTGGTTATTCTATCCTCCCATTTGAGGAGCCCAGTAATTCCCTCTGTTATTCTGTATGCAGGATCAACCAGTCTTTTCTAACTTTCTTTGGCTTTCAGCACCTTCCAACTTCTTATGGCTGGCTCTTTTTATAGCACTGCAATAGACCTGTTTTAGCCAGACACGCTGCTGTCAGTTCAGGATGGGACCTGGAATCTCAAAAAACCAACTTCCCTACTTGAAAAAACACTAAAATTCTCCACCAATTACTCTGCAGCAAGCACCCACTTACGGCATCCTTCACTTTATAATCTTTTTTACCACTGTAAGCAGCTATACTTCAGTCACCAATGTGTTCAGCAGCCCTCCAGAGCAGCCGAGCATGTTCTCCTACAGATTTGTCAGACAGAACTACTGCCATGATGGAGCAGAAAGGAAAAAGTGGATCTAAAGAGTTCGCTGGGGCTGTAGAGAAGAGAGGAGAAAAAGCAATAAGCAATTAAGAACAGTGTGGGAGAAGAAAAGGTTTTTGCTTGGGCCGAATCACATAAGAGCTCTGTGACTGATGCAGGATGGAGTCAGGCTATCTAGACTTCATTACTCCTGCTGTTTTCTAACTCAAGAATTCCAATAAATTACGCAGGATTATGTAATTGTGAGGGAAGGGGCTGTTTCTGCAACAAATACTCTGTCATTTGTGGGAGAAGCTTTGCAGATATAACCTGTGCACCGAGGAATTGGAAAGGAGAGCAACTCAGTCCAGAAATTTGTCATCTTCCCAAGGTGAATTTTGCAGCCTGCTTTAGGGCCTGTTTCTTGGTAAACCGTGTTTGAGAGGCAAACTCTTGATTTATGGTACAGGGCAAGAAAGTTTGCTAGTGTGAGTGGTGGGTACCTAGAGGAAGAAAACTGAAGGGAAAATCCGTCAGGGAGCCTTTTTTGAGGTGACCTTTGCTGCTGGTCACACTGATAACTTCTGGGATGGTGTTTTTTGACTTTGTAGGCCTTTTAGGAAGGTGGGACAGGAGCAGCAATCCATGTGGCATGGTGGTAGGTAATGGGTAGGTAATGGGCTTTAGCACAGCTTTCATGTTGCATTACTGAGCAAGAGAGGGACAGAAAAGGCATCTTACCGAACTCAAAGCAAAATTTTTCCTTCAAGACTGGGGAGACAAGTAAAAAGCAGGAGAGAAGTAAATGAACTTAAAGCTGCAATAAATGTTTGAGGTGCTGTGGACTTTCAAAGAGAATGTTTATTTGCTTTGTTTATAAAGATGCCAGTGTGTGATGATGTGCATTTGAATCTTCTTGCATGTATCTGTTAATGCATCAAATCTGATCTTGTGTTCAATCTGGGAAGTAAGACATTTATATCAGAAAATTCAGTCAGGCAAAAAAATAGCAAAGTGAGCAGAAATTCCATTTATGTCTGTTATGGAAGAACTACAGAGGAAGGAGGAAGAAGGTTTGAGAAATAACCTTTTTTAATGTATGGTACCCTATGAAAATGAAGACATAATAAGCACCATGAATTAATTATATGTATATTTCTTTGTATATAGTTAATTGTTTTAGTCCAGACAAATGTACTTTGATGGATTGTACCTAAAGGATTTTAGCCCTTTGACTCCAGAGTTCTGTGTGAGATATTTGGACTTGCCAAAAATCACAGTAGATCACGTGATATATCAAGTCTGGAGCTCCTTGTGGTGCACGTGTGGATATTTAGATGTCAATGAGTCCATTTCAGAGGGGTTTCCCTTCACCTCGATCCCATGTCCGAAGCATGGTGCGTGTTGTGTGCCATCACAGTGTTTGTGGAAAGTACCTTAATTACCATGATTACTTAACACCATTGTAAGAGCATCAAGATGCTAAAGTGTAGTACAACTAGAATTATCAGTCAGTTCCTAATCTAATAGGAGGGCTTTGCTCATCCCAAATAATTGCCTTCTGTAGCCTAGAATAATGAGGATGTTTTACTTGAGAGTCATTGTATCAGGATGTATTTTTTGCTGTGCTTGCTAAGGAACAGAACAATACGGCCCCTCCCCATCTATAGTTATGGAAAATAATTTCTTGGTACTTCAAGGATGAAGGGTAAATATTGAGATCAGTATTGGTTTTGGCCAAGCCTTTGGAAGACAGAAGAGTTGCAGCTATTTCGACTTCATGCACCAGAGGTGGATGCACAGGTCATGCTGGCACTTCTGCTCCTACCCTTCTAATTCGGGTCTGCCTTGCTCTCTGTCTGTAATGCTGTGGGTTTCTAACTGAAATTCCTGTTACAGGCTGCAGATAAAATGAGGGATGGGGACAGTTTTGCTACAGAGCTGGTTTTGGAGGCAGTGTTACGGGCAGTGTTAAGCCTCTTCTCATCAGAAAATATAGATGTTTCAGGCTGCTGGGGCACAGACACTTTATCAACACCACCTTGCCTTCATGTTGGCTGATGGATGAGTTTTAGGGAGAGGCCTTTAACTTGCATTTAAAAGTAAATTTGAAATTGAAAAAATCTACAGATCCCTTGTTTACTATAGGCTGTTAAGGTCCTTCAAACTAGAGTGAAGATCTTTAACCATATAGCTTAACATGTGTCATGCCCAAGTTCAGAGGACAGCCATGCTGGGGGCTGGGCACAGCAGCAAACTCTCCTTCAAACCACGTTTTGACAAGCACAGCCTCTTCTCTTCATCTGTAGGTACTGAGTCTAATATAGTGAAGTGCACTATGACTGGTTCATTTTATCACTAGATAATTGTGCTTACTAAACCATTTTACTGAAAAATTTTTAAACTATCTAGGTGCTTTGCATCTTCTCTGCTTTTCTGGACTTCTGAAGAAAAGAAAAAACATTTTCAAGAAAGCATTGTTTCCTTGAACTTGAGGCCAGTGCGTTTGGCTTGCACTCTGATGCAGGTTGCAGCTTACTTTTAATCACCAATGTTATAAATGAGAAAGCATCACACATAAAGATTTAGGTAAACATCACACTTAATAAAAATGCCTAAAGCTACATAGCTGCTTAAATAGATATAATACTGTATGTGTAACATAATATGTAGTAAAGAAATGTGGCCGTATGGGCACAAGAGTTGACAGAGGTGTTGAAACTTGGGAGCAGGGCAGAGCAAAGCCCCAGGGCAGCAAGACAAGAAAAGGGTTCTGTTCCTTCGTGCGTCATGCCAAGTGTGGGATGGCTCTGGATAATCTATGCAAAGTCATAGGGAAGTGACACATTTCTCTGAATGTTCTCAAATACGTACTGTGCCTGCACAGTACAGTTCTTGAGCTTCTAAATTTGTTTTAGCCTTTGTTCTCATTGGTGACACGAAAATGAAGCCTTAAGCCCTAGAGTCTCAGCATGTGCACTGCCTCTTCATGCAAAATTTAGCACAGGCTTTGATTGAAAGTACTTCTCTGAACGTGCTTACTTTTTGGTTTGGAACCTAACCATCTGCAGCCATCTGCTAGCAGTTGTTTGGTTTTGTCATGGATTTTCTTTTATTACCTTTATCATCTTATCTTTGCTTTCTTTCTATGCAGTATTGGTGGCATCTTCACATTCCATCTAGTTTATGCAGTGGCTGGAAAATCTGCTGATCAGGACCATGTCTTACATGGTGCTTTTATTTTGCACTACTTTGCCCTGATATCTTCCATTACACAGATAGGGCAATCATCTTGTTAGGAGTGTGCCCACTTGCTGAGCCTTTTTCTTCCTAGAGAAGATGTTGGAGGTTAGGATTTTTTTTCTTTTTTTTTCTTTCTCTCAGGGAATTTTTCTCCCATTTGTTGCCTAAGAGATGGCAACTATGAGTACTTAAGAGACAAAAGATGTGGCCAAAGGGGAGAAGGGGTGCAGTTGGCTGCAGTCTCTTAGCAGGGGTAGTGAGTTTGGTAGCTAGTGGGTTTTCTCTTGGGAAGTGCAGAGATACTGCAAGACTTGGCTGGGGGTCAGGGGTTGGGCTCAGCCCCCTCTCTCTGTTTCGCTCTTGGGTTTGGAGTGGAGACAGTTTGTGTTTTTGGTGACGGACCCCTGCTGCCCAGGGTGTTCACTGCCACTGCAGAATTTTTGTCCTTCACCGCTTCTCCTTACCAAGAGTGAGCCTCTGCTTGCAAGAGCGGCTGTTGAAATGGGACCTTTTCAACACCGAACCTCACTGGGAAGGAAACCCCAACTCCCTCCACCTCTCCAGAGAGAGCGTCTCCTGGCTGCTTGCAGAAGCCCATCTGCCACTGCCCACCTCTGCTGTTTCCTGCTGCTGCTTTGGGCTTTTTGCTACACTTTACTTTTACCTCATGTCCGCCCAGAGCCCTGCAGCTCCTGTCAGGGCTTCGGAGGTTTTGCTACACTTTGTTTTGCCACCCCAGGTGTTCTCGCCTCTGCTGTTCCAGCCTGCTGCTCTGAGGTTCCTGCTATAGTCCATTTTGCCACCTGGAGTGGCCCTGAGGCTGGCTGCTTCCCGTGAGTTTGCAAAGGGAGCCCCTTTTCTCTCTCTCCCGCCGGCTGAGGCGCCATTACCCTGTGGAGAGGCTGCTGAGCTCGCGCCGCAGCGCCCCCTGCAGCCGCGGGGGAACCATCGCACCCGCCCTGCCCGGCCGGGAGCCAACAGCGCCCCTGCCGGCTGTGAGCGGAACTGCACCGAAGGGGAAAGTGCCCGACAGCCGAGAGAAGGCTGGGGCTGGGTTTCTGGTTCTGTTTGTTGTTGCTGCTGCTGTTGTTGTTTGTTTGTCTTGTTATACATATATATATTATATATTGTATATATATAATATATATATTATATATTATGTATATATTAGTAAAGAACTATTACTCCCTTTCTTATATCTTTGCCTGAAAGCCCTGTAATTTCATAGTTATAATCACTCAGAGGGAAGGGTTCATATTTTTCATCCCAGGAAGGTTCCTGCCTTCCTTGGCAGACACTTGTAAATAAACCAAGACAGAAGATTTTAAAGATTGTGTGAATGGTTGCCTTCACTATAATCCTAATTCTTTTGTTAGAGGTTGATTCTTAGTATTTGCTGTATTGAAAAATGAAATTTCTGGACCAGAATTTACAGTCTTACAGCAAAAAATCTGTTGTTGTTCCAAGACTATTTTTCAGATGATAGAATGTCCTTGACTGGAATAAAATTATTAAATATTGAAATGTGCCATTATAACCTCCAGCAAAACTGCTTTTGAAAACTGTTAGCCGGTAACCTGTTGTGATACACCAGGATGGGGCAATAAAAGAAGTCTGCTACAAACACAATGGAGAACTGGACATCAAGAGGGGGATTACTGGCATTGTGGGGGGCAAAGATGATATTTCTAAAATGAAATTAAAATGTGACTTACTATGTTGACACAATCTGTGTTGTGGTGATATGCAGTTAAAAGCAGAAAGTTTAGCAAGAAGCAACTTGCAGGACGTTGAGCAGGATGTTGGCAGCCTTCAGCTAAATGAATGATGGGCACATGGTGGTGAGTTTTAATGTGGTAACACAACCTCTACTCGGAATTCCCCTTTAGGGCTGTTTTCTCCAGATGGCCAGGAACCCATAAGCCAGCAGGGTCTGGTTTTGTCCAGCCCTTCCCTGCAAGAATGAGTGAGCAGCTACTGGAATAAAAGTAGCTGTTATATTGGTGTGTTGGATAACCTGAGAGAATGTAGTGATTTATGAATTCAGACAGACAAATCAACAGACAAATGGTGCCATCATGGTTTAGAGTACCTCTGCACAGGACAGATTTCCAGCTGTAATCAAAATACAAGAGATGCTGAAGGCAGAAAAGTACTGTAAAGCACTGATAAATATAAGGCAGACAGAGGTAGTGTTGTTGGTGGTAATGATACCAATGCTTTGTGGTTGGTACAAATTTTGCAAGCCCTCACATCCATAGTGTGGTCAGGGTTTACCCTGGCTCACTGGGGGAGCAGGGACAAGGTGCTGGTAAGGACAAGGGGACAGCTTGGGGCCAGGGAGGCTTTTAAGGCAGTGCTGCTACCTGGGGAAATGCTTATCCTGCTTAAGCATCACAGGCGGTGTGTTGAGGACCAGCCTGATGCAATGCAAAGTCAATATGTTGCTATGTTGTAATTAAAAATAATATTGGAGTTGAATTTGGCAATCCCAGCACCTGATGGTGGCAGTTACAACCAGCACTGGACTGGGTTGCTCCATCAGTCAAAGAAATACGGTAATGCACAGCTCTGTCTGTCATGGCAGGTACTGGCAAAGAAAAGTAGTATTACAATTTTTCATTATTTTTAGAGCCTCTCTTTGGAGGCGCAGGATTGCTCTCTCTTCATGCATGCTTGTTTGCCCAGTGTAGTCTGTGGATTATTCATTCAAAAAAGCAAAGAGTCCTTGAAATCTTATGACTCAGCATCATTGAAAGTTAAACATGTACAGGAATGATGCAGGTGAAAGCTTACCTGCAAGCGTGAAGTGCTAGAAGGGCTTCTTACTGATGGATTTGTGTTTCTATTAGGCTAGTCCAAGCAAATTAAACATTGCAGTCGTCAAATGACTTCAGTGTAGTTCGTCGAACTGCCACTTGAACATTAATTTATTTAAAAAAGAAACAACAAAAAAGGAACAAAAGTTCAAAGCTTTGCATTTAAACTTCAGTAGTAGTTATCATGAAAGGAATGAAAAAAGTTTCTAGAACATGAACTCTGTATATGTCTAAATAATGGACAGAGTTAAATTTTATTTGTAATAAGAAGAGAATTGAAGGCAACAGAAATCACATGTAAAGTTGCAAGGGATTGCTATTGCCTAGATTTTTACACACCTAATTTACTGTAATTCTGTATAATGAAGGAGTACTGCCTTGAGCAGCCATCCTTCTCCCCAGGTACTCTGTTCCTTCTGAAAAGCAGAGGAGGGCTTGTTCTGATGGATTGTTTATTTCAATGAAATTCAGCAATTGTTTACAAAACGGAGCCTCATTTGAAATGAGAATTTGGGTTACTGTGAGGATGCTGTTGCCTTATTTTCAAGCAATATGATTCTGTAAAGCAGTGCACATTTTCTGTGTGCTGGTCAAATCTAACACTGTATCTTCACTGACATCTGAATATCTACTATTTCTGTAGTGTATATTCCCTCCTCGCCTAGTGCAGGACACTGCAGTTCTGCATGAAGTCATCATACTCTTGAGTCTTCAGCAGTGTTCCTGTGTGCTTGCTCAGTGCTCAGGCACTTGACTAAATTAAAGCATTAACAGTTGCCAATAACTTATGGCCTGAGAAAATTCAGGTATGTGTCAGGCTGGTCTCCAGAAAGCTGCAAATTTATGTGAATTTCACTGCAGGATTTGTGTGTGACACCACTGGGAACTGAGTCTTCATTAAATGAAAGTGCAAATTTTGTATTTTAGATTACCAGAAAGTGTACTTGCTCATTATTTTTGCAAGGTAATTTTGGACACCTCTAGAAAACATTTCTGTTAATTTGCAGACATTGGGGTATGCTAGGGAAGGATAAAAATAACAATTTTTTTTTCCCTAGTTAACTGAGTTGAGGAAACTAGTTTCTAGTTCCTGATTGACTAATTGATTTTAAGGGCTTCAGATCAAAGGCACTGAAATACAGCAAGGAATTTAGTGCGGAATACACATCTTGGTGATTAGCAAAGATATATTTGTTGAATTCTGCTTTTTTCCAATGCATTGGGTGTTGGTTATTTTTAAAACTGACTTTTTAATTGTAAGCCTTAAGGGCCACTTCATCAGCTCCCTGAGATGACTCTACTCAACAATAAACTTGCAGTCATCTCATTTTGGTCAATTAATCTGTTATTACATCCTAGTAGCCATTGGACCACCTTGATTCCTTTATTTAACACAGACTAGTTTTTTGGAGGCTACAGTCAAGTGGGCTTCAGGGAGCTGATTTATGCCAGCTGAGTCATGTGCTTTCACGATCCAGTGTCTGTTCAGTATATACACTTCTCTGAAGTACTCTGTAATTTTTCTTTTAAAAAATATCTTTGAGAGGGTTTGAGGTTATTTAATTGCAATGCCAGAATTGTACAGAATTAAAGTGATTTCAGTCTTATAAATCATGTTACTTAGCAGCTGAGTTTCTTCTTACTTGTCAGTACTGATGCTGTGAGCAGTGTTTATTTCATGAGTGTGTAAATTTTTGTTCTGCTATTGAAGATGGAACAATCTCTTTGGTCATTTATGTCCTTAGGAGAAAAAGACTCTCACCCAGTTTGATCTGACTAGATATTCTGGTGATCATTAATCATCTTGTTCCCTGGCTGATGAGCTCTACTTGCTTATCAACCTTTCTGGCTAACCTGAGTTCGTCTGGCTGATGACATGAGGATGCAATGAAGAGGCTGCATCAACAAAAATAACTAAGTTGACTCTGTTGCTGTTAGCACTATATCAGTGGAAATATTCTCAAATGCTTTGAAACAATGTGTTGGTGTAATTTGTTTCATGTAGAACACCAAAGTATTTCAGAACACTTCATACCCTCTCCCTACTGCTATTAAGATGCAAAATGTAGTTGTCCCTCCCTGCCCCCATAGTCCCCTTCCTGGAACTAGATCTGCCAACTCCTGACTTCATGTTGCACCACACATGTCTGCAGTGGGTCCCGCATGTTTTATTATGCTGAAGTTTTCATAAACAAATACATCTGAGATCAAAGACAGGAGCTCCTTTCCAGTGGCAAGTTGGAAGACGGTCATAATTGAAGCACCATCTAGAAAGTGCTCCGTTCTCTGCAAACCTGCCACTCATTCACAAAAGCTGCTAGGAGTAGCTAGAGGTTTAACAAGATGAGTTATTGGAAGCAAAATTAATATTTCTTGGGTGTTTTTTTCTTTTCCAGTGGGCGAGTTTGTGAGTGATGCCCTTCTGGTGCCAGACAAGTGCAAGTTCCTTCACCAGGAAAGGATGGATGTGTGTGAAACTCACCTGCATTGGCACACTGTTGCTAAAGAGGTACATTCATCTGTCTTAAAATTTCCTGCCTTCTTCTTTCAAGCTGTGTCACTCTTCTGAGGATGACTTTAAATATAGCACCTGTTGGAAATGGAGTTATAGCAAGTTTGCAGGTGCTGACATAAAACACAAACAGCATTGTGCTTGAAGAGATAGAGTTAGATACATGTTTCGATTTGAGACCTTGGCGAAGACTGCCTGAGTTAGAACAATGAGCTTTTGCAGTTTAAAGCAAAAATGTAGTTTTGCAGTTTTAAGAGAAATATACTTTATAGAAGTAAAAATATATTCTTAGCAGTAGAAAACATATTTTACGTAAGAAAGAGTTATGTTATGTAAGAGAATAAAGAATGTTAAGTTTAATAGTAGACTTTAGAGTTTATTAGAAAGTAACAGTATAAGCCTGTGCAATAAGCCTTAATAGCAATATGATGATGGGTTAAAAAGTTAGGCATTGCGGCAAAATCATGTATAGTGATGATTGGTGCAAATACGTCAGTATGCTTCGTAGCATTTGCTTATTGGCTTAAAAAAGTACATAAGATCTTGTAATGAGAAAGTACTACTACTTTTTACTTTTTACTACCTCTTCCACTTTTTTGGCTCTGCTGCTGCCGGTGTATCTGCACCTGCTGCAGCCGCTGCCGCTGCTGCTAATGCTGCTATTGATACTGTAACAGTTGCTGCTTTTGATATTAGAGATGCTGTTCGCAGCATCTCTCTTGTCTCACCCTTCCAATAAAATGAGACTGATTCTACAATAAATCATCACTGTGACCTCTCTTCATGTTCCCAATCACACAAAATCCCGACAGCACCAACGTGGAAAACAAAAAGCAATACTTTCAAATGTTTGAGTGAATGGCATTTTGATTTTCTTTATAAGGTAGGAAATGGGAGTCAGAGCACATTAGAGTCCATGACTGAGTACTTACCATTGACCTTTGAACGTTGACCCCTCATAGCACTACTTTTTTTCCTCACATTCACTCACAAACCCACTGTGTTTTCTGCTTCCTCCAGTTCCCTGTGTTAGCACTGGAATAAATGCCTAGGATTTGCCTTGAATCATTATCCTGGGTGGATATTATCCATTTATCACGGATATTGATATGCCAGGTGCCCACAGAGATCAAACAGGCTTCAGGGAGTGCACTATGTGAAATTCAGCAGAAAAGGGTAGGAAAGCTGATCAAACTAGGACTAGCCAAAGGCATTTTGCAGTCAGGCACAGAGTTTTTATAATTTAACAGTGCTTTACTGAAAATAGAAATAAACTCGATTGCTAATGTGTCTTGGACTTTTTTTCCTTATGTAGAGAGGTTTTAGGAATAAAAGCTGAGATGAGTTGCCGAGATTTCTGACTGCTGGTTTTTTTGGAACCTCTTAGTTTGTGCGTTATTCCACCTTCTGGAGATGAAATTTGAAATGTGATCAGCAGCTTTTCAAATTTTCAGTTCTTGCTTGTATTATACTTAAATGAAACATTTAAGGCACCAACCTTCACACAGAGAAATTCTAGTTCATTTTGACTGCTTGCAAACTTGAAACGGCAATAGCCTGGAAGAACATCATTACTCTGTGCCACTGAAGTTTTTTCATTTTTTCACCTGTCATACATCACTATATCTTTAAGGTATAATTATGCATGACTGACTGTTTTCCAGACAAGGCTGGGAGGTACTGTACTGGCAGAGGTGTAAGACCAGACACAGTGTGTTTCCAGTGTAAGAGGTATTTCGAATGTTGGTTTACCTTGCGGTGAAGTCTTCAATAACATTAATGCATCAGGATTGGGATTAATACATCAAATAATTATTCTGTCATCAAGTTTTCTGTTTATGAGGCAGATCCTGTGAGGATTTTAGACAGGAAGATATGGAGTTATCATGTATATAGGAGGAGACAAGTCTTTTGTTCTGGGAAAGACTGATAGGAGAGCTTGTTGCTTACAGTGGACATAGGTAGGGAGGTGCTTACAGTCAAGTAGTGAATGCAAGTATGATTTTTCTAAATCGTGTTTCAAATTTCAGAGATCATGCAGTTCGCCAGCTTTAACTTCCTAAGGCTGTATGCAGCTCCTTCATATTTTCTCAAGGTCTGCGACATTTTTTAGTCTTCCTCCATGTCAATATTGTTGCTGCTTTTTTTTTTCCACCTTTCTGCAGTCCTGTAGTGAGAAGAGCATGAATCTGCACGACTATGGCATGCTGCTACCCTGTGGAATCGACAAGTTCCGTGGTGTGGAGTTTGTCTGCTGCCCATTAGCGGAGGAAAGCGACAATGTTGATTCAGCTGATGCTGAAGATGATGATTCAGATGTCTGGTGGGGAGGTGCAGATGCAGACTATGCAGATGGAAGGTACAGTGACTTTGTACCCTTCAACTTGTTATTAAGATACCAAAAATCTCTCTAAAATACCTTGGCATAGAAGAGTCTTTGCACCTTATACATGAACTTGCATATACAGTGGTTGAAAGCATCAGTGTTCTACTCTTTTTTTTAGCTTTCTACCGAAAAGTTTTTTGTTAAAATAATTAGTACACTTTTTAGTGCCTTTGTAATTTCTTCAGTGAGAAGTATTGTCATATTTATAACAAAAATGCTTAAATTCATATTTTTTGACCAATAAATTGTGTACTCCTAAGATGGTTCATGTGCAGTCTGGGGTACTGCAGCAGATAGCAGCCAACATAACCGGTGAAGGTTTTCAAATGCCTTAATTCATAATAGGCATTATCTATGTGCAGTTATTGCCATAAGAATATTTTTCTTTTGACAACTAGTTTCTAAACATGATCTAAAAGAAAATGTGTTTTAATATCTAGCCTTTCACAGATTCATTAATATGCTGCTGCTGAGAAGGAACATGGAGGTTTCCTTTGCAAGGCAGCGATGGATGGGAAGATACCATCCCTGTCCTTACTCTTCCCATTCCCTATGCACCTAGGCTAATTTTGAGCTGGATATGGGTCGTATGTGTTGCTGCACTCAGTGGTAACTGAGTGGTCTAGTGGTCTGGTGCTGTTAAAGCTTTTTCATATCACTCTCCTGAGCATGTCAGACAGCAGCTGTAAGAGTAGAGTGCTATGTCATGTCCTTGCAACTGGATGCCAAAAACTTGCAAAGATGGCTTTCTTCATAAACTAAGATCAATGTTCAAACTCTCTTTGTGCTCCCCAGGCTTTCATCACTTCATACTGTGCTAATGCAGTGTTTCTACTTCTTTTCTTGTACAAATAATGCACAGAATCTAAAACTTGGGGCTGATTGCAAGTGGCTTCAAGGAGTACACAGGAAATAAGTGGGGACCAAATTATGTGAATAATGCAGAAAGTTAATAGGTCTGAATTGTGTTATGTTTGGACTTGTTAATAATCTAGATGGAAACAATTTGAAGAACAGTGCAGAGATGAAGGACAAAGACTGAATTTCATGGTGGGCAACTGAATCTTTCCTGACAAAGCATTAGTAAGTGTTGCAAGGAAGAGTCCTTTGTGAATAATGGAATAAGTTTAAAATAAGTATTTCCCCATGGTAATTTCCAGTTTTCTGTCATAAACAGGAGTGAATGGTCAGACTGTTGGATGCAAAAGCCTGCATCAAAGAACTTTGCATATTCCATATTAATACCTTTGGGCTTTCTTCTGATTTGTGCTTCTAACATCTGTCAGTGTCACTATTTATAACCCTTTCAGTAGGATTTGTGAAACTGCCTTTGGACTGTTGCTGTGTCATTTCTGTATATTTAATTTATATTTTGATTGGGTGTTTAAATGTTCTCTCATTCTAAGAAATGAGTGCCAATCTTATTCTGATGAAATGTTTGTTTTTTTCATTATATATATACACATGCAAGATAGATCTATCCATCTATCTTATATATCTATTACATATCTTTTATAGGTAACATATTTATTATATATATACCTATATATAAAGTACATGTCTTATACATATAAGATCAAAGATTCCAAAATTATTTTAAATAAAAGAGCTCACAGGGGTATAGAGTATTTCTGTTTGTAAGGCAGATACCCGCTTTATTTCTGTCTTTTTTGTGTTTGTCACTGAACATTTCATTTACTATTGTAGTCCATTTTCTTCCTCATAAGGCAGTTTAATATCTGAAGAGATGAGTTCAAGAATAACTTCATAAATTTTGTATCCTCTAGGAATGGGAGTTGTAATTGCATTTCAATCCATTTCTGAAATTCCAAGCAAATACCGATTCATTTTTTTACCCTCTCCTCTCACAAAAGTGCTTGCAAAAGGAGAATGAAAGATCCTTCTATGGGGCACTTGTACTTCACCTGCAGATGAAGAGCCAAGCAGTTGGTAGTTCTTTTAGACTGACTCACTCGTATTTCTTGCTGCCTCTTTAGCTTCCCAACTACATTTAAACTGTATGTATTGGACCCAGAAATACTCTTGAACTTTAGTTATATATATGTATGTATTTTTAAAAAATTTCTTACACAGCAGTAGGTGGTAATTCAAATTTTATGTGTGTGTATATTTATTCATATCAGAGCATATGCTTGTGTGGCTATCGATACATATATGCCTTAGTCGTAAACTGATTGTGAGGGAGAAAGGAAATGTAAGGTACGGAGCATTTTGCTAATGCTAAATTGCCAATATTCTCTGCTACTAAAGCACCCCTGTTGGAAGTGCTTACTCAAGTCTACATTTTTCACCTTACATGGGTAACTGAGTCAAAATGAAGGTGACATGTTTGAGGTAGAGGTGACAAGCTGAAAAGCAGATAATTGTATTCTTGTTTCTCAAAACTATGACAGAGCAGAATCCAACAGATGTGGGTGATCTATTTTGAGGTAACTTTATATCTCAAGATATCAGATCTAAATTTTAAGATATTTGCATTTGTGGTTCTGAATGTGTAGAGGAAAGCACATTGCAGCCATTCAGTTAATAAATGCCCTTTTTCAGACTGTTGTGTTTTCCCCCTCAACAGTTGTCCCTGAGGCACTGTATTTTATTTTTTTGCTTTGTCAAGTGTGTTTCCTTCTCTGCAGGGGTAAGAAAAGCTCATCAGCATGTTGTAGCCACACTATTAGAGGGCATGTGGAGGCAGCTTGGGCTGCATTGCATCATAGGTTAGATGTCCTTCCTACCCAATATCTGACCACCACCTGGGTATGGATGTAAAAGGATGTGACTTGCTTGTGGTGTGGCTTGTTGGCAGTACTTGGAGGAAGGTGGGAGGGTGTATTTTGGTGACTGGTGATATATATAGCCCTGTTTTATTCATGAGGCCAAGAAGCAGGATCCACATGTGCTTCTGAAGTTGTCTTGTCATGCTCATCCTGAAATAGTCTGTAACTCTGACAAAGAGGTCACAAGCATTTTTCAGCAGTGGAGTTCGTTGTTGCTATCCACACCTTTAATTAAAATTTACCTTGAAGTCTGCCTGAGGGACAGTCAGATGTAGGTGCTGACTTTCAGTATCACTGCAGACGTCTCCCTGCATAGCTACAGCTCAGTCAAGTGACCTGCAAGCTCTGGCTGCCCTTGGAACTCAGCACAGCCTCGTGGCACTCCCGCCTGTGTGTGGGAACTTGCTGGAAGCTTTGGTGTCCTTGATGTCCAAAGTTGAACATCTTTAGGAGTGACGGCCAAGCTGGAAACTTCCAGGTTTCCTCTGTCTACATCTGTCTCATATCTGCCTCTCCTTATCTTCCTGTCAATGTATGTCAGACCTCCCAGGCTCTCCTTCCCACTAGGAAAGCAGTCTGCTGTTGTTTTCCTTCTTTCATGGCAAGGAAACTGAGGCACTGTAAGTCTCACTATTGAGAGTTCTACGGAAAGCTTTTCCTTAAGTCCCATAGCTCAGGAGCAGAAGATGGTGCCTTAACTTCATTCAAGTCTTTCTAGACCATTTAAATATATTTTCAAGGTCCAAAATAGGAGATTTCATTTCTCATTGTTTTCCCCTCAGCAGGTTAGGTGAAATTAATGTTCTCTGCTTGGTGAAATAAAGGTATAAAACGCTGATGTAATGATGAGATAGTTTTGTAAACGTTGCATTGTGGCGAGTAGTGTATTTTATAATGGTTTGGTTTACAGTTTATGAGAAACTTCTGCCAAGCAAAGTTTTATGGTTTGTTCATACTTTCCATTAGCATAGTTAATACAGTAGGTTTTTTACTACAATAAATAATCCAAAAGAACACAGTCTATTTTGTGCTGATAATTAGGCATCTGTGAAGTAAAACTAAAACAAATTTGTGCTATAAAGCATGATAATCATGGTCTCTGGTTTTGCAACCCTGTACCAGACTCAGCTTAAGGATGAGTGCTCATCTACCAGATGCTGAAAAGAAAAGTAGCTGAAATGATGTGTCTTTTTGACTCTATGAAGACCTTAGGTTTTTTTGTCAGTAGTATCTCGAAAAAAAATACTTTTTTCATAATTGCCTCCTTAACTATAATCCAAGAAATCCTGAAAGGCATTTAAAGCTGGTCAATTTTCATAGTGATGAAAGCAGCATTGTATATGTGCCTGTTATGCTGAACAGCTTCTGGGTGACACCCTGTGCTTCTGTGGGGAAGAGGAGTTACAGTGCCCAGCAGAATTGCTTTGCTTAATAATTTTATAAAATCCTCACTTAACATGGAGGAAGTGTATATTTAATTTCCTTTGCTTTCTAGCTCTTCTTACAGCTTCATCTATGACTTTAATGGTACAAAGATAGCAACACACATGTTACCCAGTGTCTTCCCTTCAGAAACATCTGCAAGTTAACCTCAGCATCAAATTAGTTACTATCTAAATTCCCCAGAGTGCTGCCATTAAATCACACTGTCTCAAGGTGTGGTTAAATTGATAACAGTTGTACAGTGCCCTGACCTGTTATAACAACACACTGTCTCACTGTGTGAGACTCCTGTCTCACTGCTGCCTTGCAGAAGGTAGGCAGACAGGCAGTTGGGATATCTGCCTGTGGCACAAGTTTATGAAAAATGCTTAAAAGTCTAAAGACTGACACATAAGCAAGTAAATTCAATAGTATACAAGAGTTCGTGTAAGAATTTTAAAAGTCAAATTTAATGCGGTTTAGTCATTTTCACTTCACACTTGAGGAAAATTCTCTTTCCTTTTGTAAGTGTTTCTTTGACTAGCTCCTTTTGTTTGGGTCTCTGCATGCCAAAGCAGTGGGAGATGTAGTGTAGGTAGGAGTCAGGAAGATGTTGATGTTTTAATTGCAAATACAGGTGAAAGCAAGTAAATGCTACAAACTCCATGGTGTTCTTTGTGCTCATGGTGTTCATTGGCAAGGACTGCCCAAAACATAAAATCCTCTTGCACTGTTTCGCTCCTCATTACATCTCCCTGTGTTCTTCAAACCCTTCTTTTTCTCCTGCTCATCTCTTCATCTACCCCCAGAAAAATGTATTTGGAAATACAGCAGGAAAAGAGAGCCTTTAGGGGGGAATTGTTTGACCCAGGTATATTTTATACTATCTGTCCAGGGAGATAAGTAATCAAAATGCTCTAATCTTCTGTATCTATTGCTTTGATGGATACTCTGTTTTCTTTGGCATTTGCTGGAGGAAGCAAACGCAGCTCGAACATGGAGAAAAAAAGCATAAACTAGGAAGAATCAGATGGTGTTGGTGGTGTTTAAGTACAGCTGGAGGGAGGAGGCCAGCTCAGATACCTGGAGTAAACGTGTGCTGTTGCCATGTGAGCCCTGGGATGTTACAGGGCTTCCCCCCCTGCAGTGGGAAGGGCTGCATGGCTGAGGAATTGGCTGGATAATAGAGGGCTGTGAAGGAAGAAATCATGGGGGAGGACCAGATCTTTCAGAGATTCTTACTACTTAAATCCTTAACTTTCTGTGTATTTCCTCATGCTTGTATCTAGTATGCAGTGACATGGTGTATCTTGATGGTTCTTTGCTCTGTCCTCCTTCTTTCCCATTGTTCTTAATGTTCTCTTGTGACCCTGAGTCAAAAATCTGAGCCTTAATTGGAAGTCCAGGTCTGAGTCCAAAAGACTTGCCTTCAAAATGTAGGATCACAGAATGATCAAAATTGGAAGAGACCTTCAAGATCATCTAGTCCAACTGTAAACGTCATAACCAACAGCACCATCATAATCACCCCTAAACCAAATCCTCAAGTGCCAAATCCAGACGTCTCTTGATCAGTTCCAGAGATGGTGACTCCACCACCTCCCTGGACAACTTATTCCAATGCCTGACCACTCTCTCAGTGAATTTTTTTCTTTTTCTGATAACTAATCTAAACATCCCGTGGTGGAACTTACGGTCATTTCCTCTCATCCTTTCACTTGGCACATGGCAGAAGAGACCCACCCCCACTTCATTGTACCCTGTTGTACAGAGAGTTGTAGAGAGAGAAGGTCCCCCCTGAGCCTCCTTTTCTCCAGGCTGAGCTCCCCCAGCTCCAATGTCTTGGGGTGATTTTATGATGATTAGTCTATTCCCTTATCATCTACTCTATGTCCAAAAAATGGTTGCTGTAGCTTTAAGGTGGGTCCGGGACAGGGGGGGTCGGAGCGTTGGGGCTCTTGCGAGGGCTTTTTCAAAGCCTCACTCCGCAGGTGTCCATAGTGCCGTGCAGACTGCGTTCTCTTCTTTTGCTTAGCTAGCTTGGTTTTTTGTTAGCTTAGGCAAGAAGGTTTTTGGTTTGTTTTCCTTTCCCTGGCCTTGGAGTGGCTGCGGCAGCAATCCTTGGGCAGCTTTTTTTTCCAAGTGAATTGGACAGTTTGGTTTTTGTCCGAGATCAGAGAGAAAAACTGATGGAGGACGAATCGGCCAGGACCAGTGGGAAAGCAAGGGTCTGCTCTGTTTCGGCCCCAGACCTCAGAAAAGCTAAGTCAGCAAGAGAAAGGACACCAAATCCACCAGCTTCATCTCCTATGAAGAGGGGACCAGCATCAGAGATTCACCAGCTTCCCATCTGTTTGCCCAAGCTGCAGCATGAACCTTTTGTTTTGGTTTTTTTTTTCTTCCCCTTGAGACAGGAGCCAGCGCCATTTTTTTTCCCCATGACATTGCCAGCTCTTGTGCTTTTGTTTTTTCTTTCCCTGGCATTTTGAGCTTTTTTGTTCTGGAGTGTGGAGGGGGAGGGGGAAGGCGTCTGCAAGGTTGACAATTCAATATCTAGCAGTTATTCACCGTTTTTTTCCCCATGCCATGTGGGCACTCTGTCAATAAACGGTTGGGGTTTTTTTCACTTTCATCCACTGGTATTCATTTCTTAGTGGCAGAAAGGGATTGTTGGAACCCTTTTTTTAAGAGAAAGAGTAATTCCAGAGTGTTTTTCTCCTAAACTTGTCTCTAAACTGAGACATCCCTCAACCATTTTCCATAAGACTTGTGCAACAGACTGTTCCATAGCTTTGTTGTCCTTCCCTTTGAAATTTTTGCTGTTCTAAAGCTAAAAGTATTATTGATCAAGAAAAAGAAAGGTGTTGAGGCTAAATTTTTCATTGGAAACATTGTCACTGGAGGAAAGAAAAAATTAATTTTAAAAATTAATTAAAATCAGTTTTCTCTTTAGAGTGTTCATCTCTTTTCAAGCCATCTTGCCTCCCATGATAAACAATGGGTTCTCATTGATGTAAGCTTTTCCATTAAATTGGAAAGCTAATTCCTAAAATTTCAGTGGGAAATGCTCCAGTGGGAATCTCCTAAATGATTCTTTCAAAAAGCATAACATGAAAAAACCCCAACCCATGCCCTGCTTCCCTGCAGTTGAGCTGGTGAATCTGAACTAGATGTGAAGCTGGACAATGGGTCTGTACTGCAGGTTCTGCCTTCGAAGAAGGAAATTATTTGCATTTGGATGGATAAGAAGATTTCCCTTTTTCCATACTGTGCAGCCTACGGTGTAGGCTGTTCATTGCCCTGAAAATTTGAGGAAAACTGAACCTTGTGCCTGTTTCAGTGATTCAGAATTTGCTTGATGAAGAGCTCAGTTGTCTGTGACACAGAAGCAGGAAGGGATGCAGCCAGAGGCAGTGTTTTCATCAGCTATCCTAATGCAAATTGTTCCTAATTGGGAGTCAATGCCCTAAAATGAAACTTGCTTTCTTGTTCTTGTTTCTTTTGTTTGTTTTGTTCTCTTGTTTCTTTTTTCTTGCCTCCTTCCTGAAGTTTTCCATGAGTAGAGGTTAACACCAATTATTGAGATAGAAGATTTTGCAGTACAAGGGTTATCCTTCACTAAATTGCTATTTCAGAGAAATAATTCATTTAGGGAGATAATGTGGAAGGTGTTTTGCAATATAATATTTCAGTTAATAGGTCAGAAGTTTACATCATCTTGATTTTTGTGGTAGAACTGTTAGAAATTGAAGTATTTTTTTATCTGTTCTAAACAGATCTATCTATTAACGGTAGAGCTTATCTGAAAACTTCCGTGTTTTTATAAATATTCCAATGATAAAACTTAATCATTTGTATTTATAAATTAAACTAAAGCATCTCTGAATTGTATAATATACAGTATAATTGCATAATGTTACTGCTATACTCTGAATTGTATAATATACAGTATAATTGCATAATGTTACTGTTGAAGGACTGTAGAAGTATTTTGTCCTATTTGCATGTTTCATATGCTATTAGCATAGTCTGTGTCTCACATTCTTATATTAATTGGGTTTGTTGCTTGTGTTGGCTGCTACTTAATATTTGCTAGCTCATTATATATATATTTTTAAAAACAATTTTTAAACTTTTTTTCTTGGAGGTGAGGTTGTTAAAATAAAACTCTGAAAGCATAGGAACACCAAAACAGTAATGACTAGCAAGACTGGTAAGTGCTGGATTTCTTCTTAGGACAAGAAAAGTTATAATGGAATTGATGAAACAGCACATTGCTTTAAGAGGTAATTGCAGTGATACTGAGCTGGCAAATCCAACCACCTTTTCAGTATAAAGCGTTAACCAAAGTGATGGATGCGGCTCTGGGAGGAAAAAATCAATTTAATTGAGGAAGGGATGAGTAGAAGATAATCAGGCTTTCCTGACCCTTGATGAAAACAGTTGTAGCTATGCAGGCTACCTTTATGACTTCAGGGAATGTTGAGCTTGTTTCAGGAGACATCAAAATTACACATTTGGTAGGAGGTTCACTTGCAGAGAATGGTTACATTTTTTTTGACCTCACAAAAGAGAGCCATCAGCTGCCAGGTTTTCCTCAAGTACCAGGCAGTAATTTTCTAAGCAAAAATTTTAAGTTGTCACTTAATAATGACTGGTGATGACTGAAATGTGGGAGAGAAAGGTTCGTGTAATAATCAGCTTAAGAAACCCTTCTGACAGATGTACGAGAGGTTCTCAGAAGTTCTTGTGACACTATGATAGGTACTGCCCCATTTCAAGAGCTGTAATGCATGAAAAAATGGGAAGTGAGAAATTTAAACCTGGGGGTTTTGACACATACTGTCCTACCAGCGTGACTCTGCGCTGGAGGATGCATAGCACGATAGGCCCTCATAAAGTTATCTGGCAGTGCCTGCTCTGCTTTACCTTTCAGAGATACTTGTGGTCTGTACTAGAAGTAAGAGCGTGGCATTGCGGTGGTTTGTAGGAATTTCAGAATTCCACCGCTTGTGAAGCTGTACTTTAACAGCACAATGGACTAAAGGGTCTTCTGTAGTACTTTTTTCCCTTTGCCTTCTAACAAAGGCTACACACTTGGGATACATAGATGAAACACCAAAAACATCTAGGTTGTTTTTTTCCTGGCATTCTAATCTTCAATGCAGATGTTTCAGCTTGATTACATGATGACAAACCCTTCCTTTGCGTGGGTTCTCTAGTTTGATCACTGCTGTTGGAAAAAATAACACTGAAATTCTGACCTGAGTGAAGAAGAAAAGGGTTAAACAATAAAATGATGACCTAGAAAACTAGATCTGTGTTTGTTTCTGCCAAGTCTTTTGCGAGGTTTGGCATGCTGTGGCCACCATAAAAAATTTAGTATGAAAGGTGCCCCTTTTTCTTCTGGCTGTGTGAGTGGAGATTATCTGCTCTGCAGAAGTCCTGGCCTCTTGCAGCTGCTGCTGGTGGCAACCATATTTAAGAAGTTTAAGATGGCACATTCTTGAAAAAATGTTATACAGTGTCTTAAATTAAACATCCAGAATTATTGCATGCTTCTGGTATTTTGTTTTTTGGTGGTTTTGTTTTGTTTTGTTTGGAGTTTTTTTCTCAGTTGTAGAACAAAGTTATTCTTCCAGTTTTCCCCTATTGTCCTTGTGTGACGATAACAAGATGATGAATTCCACAAACAGGGCAAGTACTTGGTTTGGTACAGATTTCACTCTGCCCTGGATAAGCTGTAGGATAGCATGTTGAACAAAGAAACTGAGTACTTCATTCTGAGTACAGCAGAAGTTTTGTGGAAAGAAATATGTTGTAACAGATCTGGATTTTTCTGCTGATTCTCAAACAGAGCTGTGCAGATGGTCTTCCCTCTGCCTTCTTCCATCACATTCCCTCTTAATGCATTTCTGCTGTCAGGATTTTGAACATACTTATTCGTTGTCATCAGGCTCACAAAGCATGGTGTTTGCAGGCATGTCCAATTTTTTAGTTTCTAAGTTTCTCTTCAGCAAAAATAACCAAAGCAAGAAAGCATATGGGTTAAATACATTCATTATTATTTTGTTCTGTAAAAATTACATACTTCTTGCTGAATCCTTCATCGTCTGAACAGAACTGTCAAAACAGCAACACCAGCAAAGGCTTTGTTTTAGAGAGAAAACTAGGTCAGTTTTGAAAGTTTTCTTGCCTATTAGTCAACAGGAACCATCTGTGAGATTAAATGCTACCTTGTACATGTGGCTTTTTAAGCAACTAAACTACGGAAAGAAATTTCTAATGGTATAAAAGATGTTATTTAATTATGGGGGGGAAAGGGTAAATATATCTGTCGGAGGCAGTAGGGCAAGGAATGTGTGTTTGGTTTGTATAAGTGTTCTATTTAAAAATTGTATTGAAAGATTCTTAGGGCAACTTTTCTTGTTTTCTACAAATTTAATGGAAACAGGCACATATTTTGGTATTGTTTTTGTATAAAAGCTTAGTTACAATAAAAGGAGAGAGAGGGAGGGTCTGAAGCACAGAATTCAGTTGTTTTTTCTGTCTGAGAACTCAGAAACAGCCTTTGAAATAGCTTATTTGATTTTTTAAATTAGGAAATGTGAAAATAAAGATCATTACAACCTTTTCAGTAAAAGAAAACAGAATGGAAAATTATTAGAAGTGACAACATGAATGTCTGAAAAATGCTGTGAATGTGAATTGTCTGTCCCAACTTGCTGTGCAATGAAAAGTGCCCATTTGAGTTCTTTGAAGTCTAAAAGTGTCTTAATAGGTGTTTATGTGTCCAAATGTGATATTATTTCTTCTTCGTGTGAGATACCCAATTTCCTAACCTAATATAAAATCCAAACCTAATGAAAATAACCAAGGCACTTTTTGAGCATTTTTTGCTTTTGTGGTCACTTAACAGGCAGACCAGAAACATTGCTGTGGGTCAGACTTTCAATTCTGTAATTTTCCAGACTTTGATACCAATAAGCCATTTAAAAAATCATAGACTAGACATCTGGCATAACCCTTTTCATTCCCGGCTCTGTGCCTAATCTCACAACTGCAGTGCAGTTTAATTTTTGCTCTGCTGTCTATTCCCACCTCCCTGATGCTTCAAAAATCCAGATGTCTTTGTTAAAATCCCTGACTCACAGACTTTAAAGATGAGTGCTGAGATCTCCATTTCATACTTGTCTTTGGCTTCCTTTCTTCTCTAGCCCATGCTAAAGTACTTTGGTAGGTGTTGCTTAAATCTGCTACCTAGGCTGTCAGTATCACGTATATATTACTATACTCAACTTAATATTGAAGTCAGCTTGTATGCAGAAGTCAAATAACAAAGTACAGTGGGATAAGTGCTCATGTGCCAAAGTGCACCATTCAATTTGTTTGTAGCTTAAAGTAATTCCTGTTTTGCCTCAAATGTTTAGTTAGTGACACCATTCAGAGTGCAGTGGTGGGATCAAACTTGGTTTCTGAGAAATCTTGTCCTTTGAAATTTCAGTTCAGAAGAAATTTTTCTGGCATGCAGTGTTTGGAAATATGTTAGGTGGAAAATACCTAAGGCCTCAGATGTGCAGGTTTGTTTAGGGAGCCTTTGTTTCTTTGCCTGTTAGCTTTCTGATTTTCTTTTAACCAAAAGACTGGTAATTAAGCCACCTCAAATGCACTCATCTTCTTTTCTGGATTCCAAGCGTATGTCTTACTCTTGTAATTTGCTTTCTGTTTCTGTTTTGTGTTTTCTCTTGAGGCATGTCGAGGTTCACTGTTGGATCTGTCTGTTTCTTCTCCCACAGCTGAAGAACTTTGTGGTCTGGATCTTTCCTATACACGAGGATAAATATGAATCTGTGCTCACCATTATTCTTTAGCTGGAAGCAAAGCTAAACCCAGGTGGAATACTTGACAATCCTGTCTGCTCTCAGCAGTCCTGGAGTTCATTTGGAGGAGCTGTAGAGGGGTGGGGTTTTGTGCTTTTGGGAAGCTGAAACCCAAGAGGCTGGAAACTGGGATAATGGCACCTGCAGTGGTAAAGGTTATGGATGCATAAATTACCGTCGGCGCAGCCTGTTAGAACTGAAAGAGCACATGCAGGAATTGCTTATCCTGTGTTAACTCCCACAGCTGTCTGGAGCCAATGTTGGCCTTGCTCTCTTTGCCCAGGCAGCAGCTTATTGCTGCTGCTATTTGGTTCCTATCCTGGAATTAGCTTTCCCCCAGCTATTGGCTCAGGCTTGGTAGCTGATAAAAACTACAGTCAAGATGGATGGACTCTGTCTGCAACAAAATACAGTTGCAAAGTGTAGTGAATGCTAATCTTTCCGGGTATTAGAACGCCTGTCTTGAACAAGTTTGCATTCTTTCACCCACTGATGGAGTATATGTTTTTGTTCAAGTTATTTGGCAAAATCATGGTAAAATTACATCAAAAAGGATGAGCGTTTATTGGAGACAAGCAGGAAACACTTCCCAATACTGGTAATTAGTCCATAGGTTTTGCTATCCTAAATTGAAAGCTTTGCGTGGAGTTAGTAGCTGCAGAGACAAAACTTCCTGAAGTGCAGCTTATGCTCCAGCCCCATTATTTCTGAAACACCATTAGAAAGGAAAACTCATTGTTCTTGTCGTCTGTTTTCTGCCTTTGTCACTCTTGCAAGTTATTGGAATACAGAAAGAAAACTTTCATTTACTAATGTTTTCTTATTTCTTGAACAACAAGAAGTAACATAGTTGGCTTTCCTTCACTCTCTTTTACCTTTCCTTCAGTTTTACCTCCCCAAAATAACAGAACGATGCATGCTTCTGAGTGAAAGTTAGAAATAATACATTGGTGCCAGTTCTTACCACAGTGATGGACTGGGAAAAGGAAGTTACTAGATACACGTTTACAGGTCCATGGTTTAAATGTTGCTTGTAACTATGTGCTTAAATGCATACTAGCAGGAGCTGTACAGTGGTTTGTGTTTTAAAACCAGAAATATGACCACTGGAGTGGTCAGTATGTTCCTGTTTGAGTCAGGAAGGAACTGAGTAGGGCTTAAGGCTGCCTGGAGACCCATTGTGTTTGTGGCATCAGAAATAGGACTGAAACCACCAAACTTCAAATACCCTATTTCACCACATATAGGACTGGAGATGATTTGTACTAATGACCCGTTGTGCTGCTTGGACTCAAGTGGAGCATCATTTTGGTGATGGGGGAAATGGATCTTAATATCCTGTGTGTGAGGAGGTTGAAGCAGAAGGTTCAAAACCATGATGACCTTTGTGTCCGTATGAAAGGGAAGTGCTGGCCCTCCTTGCCCGAAGTCTGCACAGACAGGAGATTGAGATGTTGGGAGGGGTTGCAGGTATATTCATGGCTACAATCAAGCCTAAAAATTTCCCTCTGTTGTTTACTGCTG
This sequence comes from Edolisoma coerulescens, assembly GCA_013397115.1. NCBI lineage: Eukaryota > Metazoa > Chordata > Aves > Passeriformes > Campephagidae > Edolisoma > Edolisoma coerulescens. The sequence goes on from VWZW01003157.1 coordinate 131,666, forward strand.
AACTGTTAAATTCAGACAATGGCTGAATGGCTTTACAAATCAGTGAATTTGTCAGTACATCAAGTAATTTTTTTGAGCAGCCTTTGAAAAATCCTGTCACTGGCACGGCTAAGCTAAGGCAAAATGTCAACAAAATCTTCTAAACAAGACGCTACAGTCTGTGGTGCCAGTAAAACCTTGGCTGGGGTGGTATTGAGGGAATAGACAGAAAAAGCTGTCAAAGTATTGTGCTTCCAGGAGAAATGAGACTGAGTCATACTTGTTTACAGAAGAAGGTAAAATGTAATAATAATAATACCAGAAAGCAAGCATACCTGCTACATACATTAAATAAAGCTCCAAGATTTCTGAGAAAATTACAGGTATCCACATTGATTTGGTAGTAAATGTTTGCTTGAAAACAGTGGATTTAAACTGATTACTGAGGTAAAAGCTGGACAGAAAGGAGATGTGCTGTGTGGGAAACAGCACTGGGGTGCTGCTAATTGAGAAATGTAAATGGAATCAGAGAATTTAGCATGGTGGGGAGAAACAGCTCTGCAGGCTGCAACAGGAAGGGATTTGTCCCTATTTGAAAAGTTCATGCTGTAATTCCAGTTGTTGTAGATGTTCATTCCCTTCCCTGTTTTTCTCTGTCATTCCTCTCACGTGCATTCTCCTTGAAGAAGAGCCAGGGTGATAACAGTGATTAAATCCAAGGAAAAACACCCAAGTGTATTTCATCATGTTTCTTGCAAGATGTAGTACCTTTACCAGTACTAAAAATATGCAAAATCACTTCCATTTTAGTAAATCTAAATCTGAGGTAAACCCACTTCTATTTCCATTGTTCCTTTTTCTTGAAACACGGAATAAAACGTAATTCTGTGAAGTATGAGCTTTGTGACTGAGTCTTGCAGAAGAGCTGGCAGAAATAGGATTTTTCCAGGAGTGATCAAAATTGTAGAAAGAATATTCTAGTAATATTGTAGTACATTTTTGCGCAAGTTTTTTAGAGTATTTTCAGGAGCCTGATCCCATAAACTGATGTAGTCTCCCACCACTTGTGGTTTTTTGTTGCACTCTCAGAAGTCTAGTTTTTCAGCTAGCAGCAAGTCATAATGAGGAGGCAGGTGAGGGCTATCCTTTAAGCATTTGCTTCTATTAAGTAACTGGAGAGGGAACCACAGCCCACTGTAAGGATGGCAGGCACAGCCAGCCAGTGGACACAGAGAACTGTCCTCTTTCATCCCCTCGTGGTGCTTTTCGCTATCATGCTTGATAATATTAATAATAATAATAATAACAACAACAACAACAACAAGAAGCCAACAAAAAACAAACAAAAAATACCCCCTTGGCCTTCATGATGAGAATTTCATGGCAAAATGCTGTGGACTGACATAGCTGAGTTGATTGGTTTTATGTAGCTAAAAAAAGTGGATATTGGATGCATGCATGCAAATTATTTTTGAAGTGCCTTCCATGTGACTAATTGACTTTCCTTTGTTTGTTTCATTGGGTTGTTTTTGTTGTCCTTTTTTAACATTATGAGCATGCCAGTATCTGAAACTGATCACTCATGAGAAAGGAAGAGGAAAAATAATTTGCAGTTTTTAAAAACCATGTTGTGTTTGTAGCTTAGGTGAGAGAAAGATAAAGAGGATCTTTCTTTAATGTTGATAGGCATATGGTATCTGATGCTCTTGATCAAAATTTGGATGTCTTATACTCAGCATGCCTAGTTTAAATGTCCGTAGTGGGCCAAGACTGGAAGTCCCTTAAACCTGGAGATCACCTGCAGATACTGGACTTGACAAATCCACCTCATTCTTGCAGTTCAAAGGTGATGGTGTATAGTGTTTATTTCATGCTTGTAAAAAGCAAAAATACCTGACCAAAAAAAAAAAAAAAGGACAGAATATAGACATTGTTCAGAAAAGAGTTACTTAAAGTGAAGTTGGAAATTTCAGACATAATGAAATTAGTTTTTCAGGGAGAATGGTACAGTGGAAATAGTAGAATTTCCAAGCCAGTTTTTGGAAATCAAGAAAAATTAAGAGAGGAGCCAAGTGGCTTTGTGCCCCTTTTTAACTTTTTCTCCTGTGTAAATGGAAACAAGTAATCTTTTTTGCAGGCTCTTCTTCAAGGTGGCTTTAACCACATCTATTCATAAAACATACCTGGGTTTCCCGCAGTGGAAAGCTTCGGTATTATTTGAAGTCTCTGTTGTGTTTCTGGAGGCCAGATATTTTGGGGAGAAGGGAACAGGGAAATCATTCTTGTTTGTATAGAGGCTTAACTTGCTCCTAGTAGTCAGGTTTGTGGCGTACAAAAATTTTGTCAACATGTTTTAACTTCTTAATGCCCTGTTAAAAAGTAATCATACTGTCTTCCTTTTTGCTGAGTTCACTTTCAAAGTTGTGGTAGGCAACATAATATAAAAAGAAATATTAAAGGCTTGGTCTGATGCCTAAAGTGGCTACCTAAAAACAGAGACTAGACAGAATAAGGGAATAAAGGTAGGTATTTATTTGAAAGGCCTTCAAAGGTACACCCTGGGGAGCCAAAGGCTACATCCTAAGAGGACCCCAAGATGGACAACAAGTCACGAGTTCTTCACACTTTTGTAGGTTTGGTTCATTTGCATATCAGCATAAATTTGCCAATTAAAACTTTAGCTAATGATGTAACTTCTACAATTTCTTCACCTCTCTAGAGGCCCTACAGAAGTTTACACCTTTTGGGCCTAGGACAGTCTGAGTGTCCTTGAATAACAAGCTCAGAGAGGTTTTGTTATGTCTATCTCAGCATGAGAGAGCAGAAGCTAACAGGCTACAAGAAACAACTAGGCAGTACAGGATTTGAAGAATATAAAAGTTAAACCCCAAGGCATCAGGTCTGCAAAATGAGTTGAAGAAGTTGTTAACTTCACCTAGAAGGCTGTTCAAGAATATGTGATGCTGTGAGAAAGATTCACACCCTCTTCTGCATGAAGGTGACAGAAAGTCGCTGCGTGTTTAAAAATTTAAAGATCATTTAATCATTAGTAGTAAATTTCAAGTAGAATATCAGAAACAGACCTGAAACCTTGTGACAGCTGGGCACTGAACTTAAGAAATATTTTGAAGGCAACAGTAGCAGTAGCCAAACATACATTTTTTGACCTGTCGTCTCTGTCACTCAGAACTAAGAATGATCCCAGAAGATTCTTGATATATTAATCCACCAAATGCATTTGGTAGTCAGCTTCAGATATTTCCTCCTGTTGTCCTGTAGAAGTGTCCTTTCCATTCACATAGCACTTGTAACAGCAGAAGGAAAAACTTTGCAGTTGGTAATTCGAGGTCAGTTCAACACTTGGTAGTCCTCTATAGAGGAGTCCAGGGAGCCTCTAGGTAAGTTGTCTCCTGAGTGAGGAGGACGAGTTCCTGAGGAACTTTTTTGCTTCTTTCACATCAACTGAGTGCATTTTGTGCAGATTTGACCTTCTTTCTAAATAAAAATTGATTGGTTGATGGTATCATGAAATGAGCATGTTTACAGTAATATTCAGCCGTCAAAATGTGGTATGCTAATGTTGACTCTTTTTTCTTTTTAGACATTTCTTAAGTATTTCTTACTATTTGGGACATTCCAGAGTCCCTGATTCTTTCTTTTCTATTTAAAGGGAAAGGAGGGAGATTGGGAAACCGGTAACTGTTTTCCTTGCGGAGTTTTTGAATAAAATGCTCTCTCATGTTACCTTGAAGTAATTTTGTTGCTGACATGTCATGATAATTTTCTTCATTTAGTGATGATAAGGCAGTAGAAGAACAAGCAGAGGAAGATGAGGAGCTAACTGTTGTGGAAGATGAAGATGCTGATGATTATGATGATGATGGTGATGAAATTGAAGAGACAGAGGAAGAGTATGAGGAGGCAACCGAAAGAACTACCAGTATTGCAACCACTACCACCACAACTACAGAGTCTGTGGAAGAGGTTGTCAGAGGTAAATTCATGAGCATCAGGCTTGGGGCTGAAAAACTAATCCTGCTGCTTTGCATATTTGCCCTTTACAACAAAAAATGTTCCAAACAGCAAAATACCCAAAGTTGCAGAATTGTTGTGCTTTGGCTCCTGTAATTGGCGTGTTTAATCCCGTTGCCTTTCCCTTTCCTATTACAGATATTCTTTGGAGTTAGTTCTGCCACAGCCCTTTGGGTTTTCTGACGTCCAGCCCTCCTGGCGCACAGATGCTGCAGGGACTGTCTGTCCTTGAAGTGTGTTTGTTGTGTGTCTAAACAGAAGGGTTGGTTTTATTTTAAAGTAACATGAAATAAAATTCAACTGCCATATGTAGCAAATAGGACAGGAAAGTGTGTATGGTTTATCATGCACATGTGTTACAGAAGGATAGGGACTGTCAGTTCCAAGCAGGAGGTAGCATGAGCTGGTTTGGTCTCTCATATTAACAGATGGGTCATTTTGTATGGTTCTGTTACCTGTTTGCTATATTTCTCCATGAATTAATAATTCAGTAAAGTTAGACGAATTTAAAATAACTATGCAGAAAAATGAACCTAAACTAATGAGTTTTACTGAGTGGGGAAGAAGGAAATAGGAAGAAGTAGAATATGTGGAGTGAGAAAGAACTCTTCATTTCTAAAATTGAATTTTCATTATATTTTTTAGTTAACAGGATTGCATTTTAAACTTTGAATTTTACCCTAGTTCATGGGCAGCATAGCAACACAGTATTTTTAAATGCCACATTTCTCCTACAATGCATATTGGAATTAATTATCCTTATTTTTCTGTTTTAATAATACAGTTCAGTCTGGTGTAGATATCAGTAAGATAGATCCCAGTTTTTCTACAGTGCTTACATCTTTACTGATAAATGCTGGAGATGATGGCAGGAAATGAGATTAAAGACTACATTTGAAAAGAAAGGAGTTGTGACGTGCAGGAGGCAGAGGGAAAATGATAGAAATTGGGGCAGTTGTGAAATGAGGCAGAAAACATCTGATCTGCCTCCTTTCCTCTCCTCATGCTTCCCCATCCCCTGCCACTGGGGATTCTTGGGGCTCCAGTGGTAGTGGAGTCCCACATTTTGCATGTGGCAGTGTTCCTTTCTCTTGAGCCCTGGTTCCAATGTTTGTCAGAGCAGAGGGTGCTGGCTACAATATATCACACCAGGGTACAGAAGGATCCCCAGGGGATGCTTTGGAAAAGCAGAGTTACTTGGTTATATTTTTCTGTTCAGTCTACATGGAGCACTAAAGCTTTGCTAAAATCACTTGCAAGTGTTTCTATGCCTGGCAACTCAGTCTTGTGTGTTTCTGTCTTATGTCACTGTTGAGTGTTTTGCTCAATTGCTGGAGAGCCTTTTCAGTGAGGAAGGGGTGGGAAGAGTTTATGTTTAAATCTTTAAACCAATTAAACATATTTCCATATGTGAGCTTTTACCACCTGGGGATGAAGCGCCCTGTTCTTGCTGATAAATGAATATTGAAAGGAAAAAAAGAAAAAGAAAAAGTACACTTGACTTTGATAGGCTTTTGGATGAGTGGAAATGACAAGTTTGGTAGAACATGTTTCTTTACTGAGGGTGATGTTTCAAAGAGGTTAAGATTTACAGCTTTCAGGAAAGTAGTATACAATCACCTGAATATAATATGTAACATATAAAAGATGAGGTAAACTGTTGAAGCGACCTTTTAGAAGCCCTTTAGAAATGTATATATTTGCTGATCATTAAATGGTAGCATATTGTTTTTCCCAAGTCTAACATTTCCCACCTTGGGTGACTGTGAGGGAAATAAGCATTGATGCAAGTGGGGTGAGGGCAATCTGTTACCAGTACAAGTTTTCAGCACAGTTCTGCCACAAACCTTTGGGCTTCCTGGCCTTCAGCCTTCCTGGGGCACGGATGATGTAGGAACTGTCCTGGAGAGTAAGTGGTATCTGACAGAGCTGCACTATGCAAAGTGCTTGCTTATTTATTAAAGTAGAAGTGTCCAAATGGCATAGCCTTGATCCTTGCTTTTGCTTCCCTTGCTGCACACAAGGACCCCTACAGGGTCCCTGTCCTCCCAGTGCAGGCAGCAGATCCAGTATAGGAACTTGTGTGGTGAGTGTCTTGCTGATGCAAACACAAAAGTTTGTCACTGTCATTGTAAATGAAAGAGGCAGAGGGATCTTGTTGAGAATGTATGTATTAAGAAGTGGTCTTTGGAGACGCCTTGAAAGCCTCTCTAGAAAGATTGAAGTGTCAGAGCTTCATTCATGTGGACTGAGCTCTGTTCAGGCTGCCTTGCCCAAGCACTAGTTATAAAACATATCCTAGGATGCTCTTCACAACCCTTTACTGCCAGTTTTATGAAGCTGTAACTAGTATTATGTCTTTAGCATTAACAAACACAGAGAGTGGGCTTATCCAATTTGAGAGGAGTTGCTTTTCAAATATGAACAGCTGTTGTAAAGCCATAAGTAAGGATCTAATTATGGGCTGGTACTGAGCCCTTTCTCTGCCAAATCAGTGGAATGGCTGCCATCAGCCATAAATAATTAAAAAGCATAAATGCAGTGAAAGATACTTGAGCTATTGTAGAATCAATTTTTCAGGCAGTTTTATTTCTGTGCATATCTTAATGAATTGTGACCGAAATAGTAATAGTAGAACCACTTACAAACTCCTTTTCAGTGAAAAGGAAATTAGTCTTGCCTAGAGAATGAGAAAGGTCCATTGGCAGGAGGATAGAATTTTCATTCAGTTTCTACAGCAACTACATTTCTATGTGTTTATTAAAAAATGTGGATAAACTTTCCATAGCCCAGTATTTGCCAATATTCACTTTCCTACCTTTTGTTAGAGATCATCTTTACTCTCAATTCATATGGAATATAGCAGCACATCCAGTTTAAACTTTTAGATATGTTCTTGCTGGGCTTCAGATGTTCAGTCCAGACGATTGTGGGTCTGAGATTACAGGGATTTGGATGGTGAAATTAGTGTCAAATCTACGTTTTTCACCTTTGGTTACAGGGAGATGTTAGCATTGAATTTGTGCTGAAGAAAATATGGCTCATTTATGAAGCCCTGCTCTTGACTTTTGTCTCTATGTGGAGCAAGGGAAGTGACTCTGCTGGTCAGGATTTAGGCAAGGGAGTGGTTTAATTTCTGCTATCATTGCCATGGTGTCAGGGGTATTGCAGAGCTGCTCCTGAGGATCCAGACTCCCTGTGATTTTTTCCAGCGAGTGATGGAGGCAAGCAGGAGCACTGCTTCCCCCATCATGTGCAGTTTTTTGTGATTTTGTTTCTGCTGTCCTTCTGCACAGGACAGCAGAAGGACACAGGAGATGACAAGAAAAATCAGTCTCTGTTGGCATACAGCAAAGAAAAAGCAATTTTGGCTTAGTGCTTCCCATCAACATCACAGTCAATCAGATCTCATTAGAGGAGAGCAGTGGGGTCAGCACAGCAGCCTGGCACAAAGCACTTGGCAGCTTCTCTGCACACCTGCCAGCCAGTGTGGGGAAACTAGCAGCATAAGCCTCACCTGCCTCCTCAAGCATATTGCCCTTTATCAGTTGGTTTGCTTTCTCTAATTCAGCTGGATTTCTCTAGGCAGTTAGGGAAGAATCTAAGTAGTGCTGCTTCATGTGACATTTTAACTGTATTTACAGTCTGGAGTTGCAGGTGAGAGACCATATGCTGTTTTCCTAGCAAGAGAAAAGTAGCGTGATGTTGGTATAGTACATTTTAGTGTCATTGATCCATCATGAGTGGTGTTTTCCTGAAGATTTTTATCTGAAAGACTTAAAATCTATTCAGTGACTCCTACCATATGTTCTAAAGCAAGGGAAATTAACCCTGATTGCCAGACCTGTCAGCTGGGAATTTTGGGACAATATGAGTAGTGTATGCTACATTAATTGGATTTTTTTTTTTTTTTACACTCCATAGCTTTTCCCCACTTTCATGGAATCATAAAATGGCCTGGGTTGGAAGGAACCCAGTTCCAACCCCCTGCCGTGGGCAGGGATACCTTATTCTAGACCAGGTTGCTCCAAGCCCTGTCCATCTCGGCCCTGAACACTTCCAGGGGTGGGGAGTCCACAGTTTACCAGGGCAACTTTTTTTGTTCAAAAGGTTATCATCTTTGTACTGTAGTAGCGGTTCCTTGTTCTTCTTCCTTGGCGTCAAGACTATGCAGTATGCTTTATTTGGAGAGGGATGATGTGTGATTGCATTTCATATCAAGAAAACATGATTGGTTGCTATATAAATAGAACACCTTAGGATAAATCCACTGGGCTTTTTGCTATGAGATCTTCGTTAAGAATTATCATCTACTCTAATTTATGAACAAGTGCTGATAAAATTAACCTAATAGATTTGCATTTATAGCTTTTAATTAGATATTTTAATCTAAATTAAACTCAAATACAGCTATTCCACCATAATATAATACTTTATTATATGTTGCAATTGGAGGAAATCTTCTTTATAATCTGGTGATCTTAGTGACGGAGACGCAATATACTATTACCTTTTTGGGTCAAGGGCAAAAGTACTGAAATATTAAACATGGTAGTAGTATTATTTTATGTAAAGTTGTAAGGTGGAGAGTAGTTTCATTTGAAATATATCCTGCCAGAAAAAATTACCAAGAATCTGTTTCCCTAGAGAAAATGTAATTTTATTATATTGAAGCAGTAATTAATTGCATATTTTTTTGCTGAAGATTTTGCTGTATAAAAAGACTGGAATGCATTTCTGGGCTAATCTTCATACTGTCATGCCATGTTAGCAGAATTGTGATGTTATGTGGAAATATTACCTTTTCTAAAACACATAAATTCATGAAACTATATTAACCTAGATTTAAAATCAAGCTGGGTTTTTTGTTTGTGTTCTGGCCATCACTGGTAACTTAATGGCAGTTCCAAATGTAGTTGTTGTGCACAAGAAATAGAAAATATATTTTCACATATTTGTTCAGCTTCAGAATTATGAGGCTTTGTATTCTAGCTAAGTATACAATTACATTTTTTTAAATATTGTAAATATGCCCTTGCAGTAGCTTAAGAATAAACATTATAGAGAGAAATTCAATCTTGATTACACAGGATGGAAATTACAATTAAAGGGTATTTAGCAGCTTTAGAGGAGCTGTCCTCAGTATTGCACTGAGAAGTCATAATTTTGCTTTTTTAACTTTTCTCTGTAAAAAAGCATTTTGGCAGTTGTGTAGCTTGTGCACCAACTTTAGTCTTGGAGTATGTGCCAGCTTCACAGCTGTCTTCTCCTAATTCCAAAAACCTCTTCTGAAATTAGCTCTTGTCTTTGAATACTCAAACTAAAATTTGGTTGCCTCTTCTAACCGTATATTCAGAATGAGGAAGTTTTGTTTCAGTGAAATTATCTTCAAATATTCCCTTTTGATTGATTCTTTGAGTAAAAGCAGTTGTGCCTTTTTAGAACACAAAGAGTATAACTAAAAGAAAAACAGTGCATTTGCTCTTGCCTAATTTTTCTGAGCTAGTTTAAAAATAAAGGCTAATATAGAGGTATACATATTAATATCCTCAAACTATAGCTCAATTCCTGAAGCTACGGAAGCCAAAATTACTCCAGCTGTGATATTTTATATACTAGTGCATGAGGAAGAGGAGCATATACCTCATGATGTATATTTGAGATGTTCATTCCTTTGGCCTCTCTTGCATTTATCAGTTACTTACTCTGTTCTTTAGCGAGATATAAATGGTAAAATAAAAGATTTGATCCCATATACTTTAGCAACTGAGTGTTTGAGGTCCTTATTTAAGAGGTGTTCAGGTCCCACATGATTGTGACACAGTTTGAAGGGACAGCAAACACACACCAGTGCTAGTGGACTGGTTCAGACCCCCAGTATGATTTAGTTGTGTGTACTTGATTTTATCAGCTTCAAACTTGCAGGGCTAGTAGTACAGAAAGGCTCATCAGTACAATGTATTTTACATTACTGTGGCTTTATTTTCCAAGACCTTTCAGTATTTATCAGCCAGCATGATGGTACCTTTCTTCTGTAGCATTAAGGTAAATAGGTTTCTCAGAGGTGTAAACTAGACATGGGAAGCCAACTTCCAAGACAGGTCAGAGTTAGTAACCTAACTCCTTCTGTTGGTCCTTTTTTTCTTAGATGTCTTCAAATTTAGTTTCTGATTTAAGGTCTGGGGCTGACTGCCAGCATTAAATGAGCTTAGTTCTCATGATCATGTAAATAAATTCAAATCCTGAAAAAATATTGAGTAAACTTGATATTTACAGTGATAGAAATATGTAAATGTAGCTTTAATTCTTCTCCCATTAGAAGATTACATTTAATTTCCAATTCCTCAATTGAAAATGTTATTGTTAAGAATTTAAGTCCCATATGGAAAAAAAAAGCATGGAGTTGAGATTTTGAAATAAAGCAATTATAATTTCACTTTGATTTGAAATCAGTTTTTTTCAAGTAGCAGGAAAAAAATGGTAATGAAAAATTTAAACTGCCATTCAGAACCATATTTTAGATTTCTCTCTGTAAAAAGTGATCATCAAAAGTATCTAAAATGTTTGCACATAAATTCTAATGAGCTCTACTTACAGCATTTTGGTAAATGAGTGCTTATGGAAGTACTTCGTATAAAGCCAGTATAAATCAATGTCCATGTACTTGAAGACTGTATTTCCTAGGGTGCTGAAGTCTGTGCTTTTCAAAGGAAAAATAACACGGTCAGAGATAATGTTTAATGTAACTGATTAGTTTTCAGCATTCAACTACTTAATTTAAAAGCAAATCAACAAGCTTTCCCACAGCACTGTCCTTCAGGGAGTGTTGCTTGCTTGGTTAGAAACAACTGGGTTTGCCCCAACATGCTGGAAGAAGTACAAGAAGCTTGGAATGGGGAAAGTTGAATTACACTTTCCTGATTATCTCAGGAGTAATTTGTCATGCCTAAGGTTTTGGAGAACAGAGATATTGGCACCTGTGGTTTAGGACACAGGATGAGAGAAATATGACTATTGGAGTAGCATGGTTTGAAAACTCTGAAGTGTCTAAAAGCAACTGTTGATGAACCTGGGTTGTGGCAAAGGCTTGTCCTCTTTAATTGTATCAAATTTCTTGAAGCTAAAGGCAAAAGTTTGTCTTTGGAGGGGAAGAGCAAGCAAGTTCCTTAAACAAAGCAAAGCTCACTGTTAGTGCTGTACTGGATACAAATTGTTTGTGGTATCAAGTAAAACTGAATTGCACATTTGCAAAAAGTAACTCATCTTTTGCCTCAGTTTTCAGGAACAGAATTAAAATATGAAGCAAAGACAGCTTTTAATTTTTAATTAAATTTAATTAATCTTTTAACAGTGCATGCTCCTAATACCTGCTAAAATACCGTAGTTCATCCCTTGTAGACATTAATTGCTACACTTGGCAGCAGCAGAAGGAAGGGGAAGTGATGTTTGGATTAAAAGCCCGAGAAAACCTGTTGAATTTCCCATCTCAGCACTTCACTTCCCTATCTTCTCAGCTGAGGTGTTGCAGCTGAGAGCCAAATGCAGTGGCTTTTTCTTGTAAGGACAAGTGATGGATGGGGATATAGAGAGGCACAGGAGGAGCATCTGGCCCATGAACAGAAGTGATGGGACCATTGCCCAGGAATAGAAGCTGGTTTAAAAATGTACCTTTACCCCAAGGCAGGGGTGAAGGAATGCTACTCTGAGCCCTCCACAGAGAATGGCAGACAGGGGTGGTGACATCGGGAAAGGGATGAATGACAGCAGTGACAAGTTTCCTAGACTGGACTGGCACCATGCTTCCCTTAAAAAGAGCAGTCATGAAACAGTAAACCAGAGCACTCCCCCCTCTCTTGTTTATTCTCCATTTACGTCAGAAACATTAGAAGACAATAGAGCATTTCTCTCTGTAGTGACCTTAGTACCATGTATATCTCACCAAGAGCAGGAGGGTTGGCAGTGCAGGCTGGAGGGAAGGATGTCCCTCCCCTGGTGGGAGGTGACAAGTCAGGCAGGAGTCCTGTCCACGGCCACAGCGTGGGCTGCAAAGCTTCAGGCCTTCTATTTTTAATATGTTACTCTGTGGTTTACTGAACACTTGTTCAAGTGCATCTTCATGTGTGTAAATGACCCAATTCACCAAAGAGCCAATTCCAAAGTCCAATCTGATGGACAATTACTTTTGCTTTTGCACATTCAAATCTCTGTTGCTATTTCTGTGAGAGAGGTACCTATAGGAAGTTTCAGATTAAATCTGTAAACAGTTTCCAACCTGATAACAGTGCAAAATAAATCAGTCTTTATAGCAAAACAAATATTTTGCAGGAAACCTAGAAGGTGCTTACTGTGTGGCTAGAGGCTGGCCCGCAATCAGCATTAAATAAGAAAAACTGAATTGTTGAGACCTTTGTGTTTTCAGAAATGATATCTCTTGTCAGTAAAAATTCTTTTTATTGTACGTGTCTGTTTTATGTCAGAAGTCACTATTAATTTTTAATTGACATGTGACAGCTTTTCCAAGACTGTGCAAAGTTAGCTTTTTGTCAAGATTTGACTGCATAATTGGGTGGCTGGATTTGATTTTAAAATAAATCAGGAAAACTACTTGTATACTAAATATGGTCTATAGTTAATCATATGGTAATATACAATTAATTGTAATTAATGTGCTGTGCAATTAATGATACTTATTTTGTTTTTTCTTCAAGTAAAAAACTTAGTATTCCTCTCCCCCTAATTTCTTCATACAGAAGTGCAGCATTTTTAGCACATCCTTGATGGTTGCATACTCTTGGGTCTGTTTCTTTCAGACTAAATGTATACTTCCTGAAATTAATTCTTGACATTTATAGTTAGAATACGTGAATAAGTTAAACACATGTAAAATTGTACCTATATTGTATATTTAAGGAAATGCAGGTTGTATTGCCAGTGACAATTGGGCATAAAAACCTATTTATAAGTAGTGGTGCTTCTGAGGACAGTGAATTGACGGATCAGGACAGACACTGAAAAGCAGGGTTCTTTGTAGTCAACATCTGGGAGGTGATGATCTTGCAAGGGGTTTCCAGTGCTAGTGCACTGATATTTCTTCCTACCTTTCAACCCTTAGGAATCTGCTTTCCACAAAATTCAGATTTATGCAGAGAATTTAGAAGCCTGTAGTTGAATGTGGCAGTTTGTTTGCCAGGTAATGTGTGGGATGAAAGTAAATGAGGGGTTTATTGGTATTTAATATTATGTGTATTTGAAATGACTTGTGCAACACAAGATAAAACTGTTTTTGTCTGTTTGGAACATTATTGGTAAAGGGCTATACGTTTACATGTGTAATTGGCTGAACTCCAAATTGCAGGCAGAATTTGCTTTGTCTTTCTTTAAATTGTGTGGTTTGGTTCTTCCCTCAGGTTTCCCTGTGTTGCAGGATGTAGGCAGAGACTGTGGCAGCTCACAGTGAACACAAGCACAAATAATTTTTAATTTTTTTCCTGTATGTATATTCACTGGGGGTGAGATTTCCTCCCATGGATGGTTCAAGCTATGGCAGTAATTTTATATATGTGAGCCCTTGAACTGTGAATTAAAAACCCTGTGCTCTGTGGCTTGCAAAAAGGAGTTTCTTCATCACTGGCTACATTTAAATAGATGTCTGAAGAGAATTTGTCTTCCACTATAACGCATAAATAATTGTTTGTTTGTTTGTTTTCTTAACTTGGTCAGGGAGGGTATACAGACCTTAAAAAGAACAAGAGAAAATGTGTCTCCTTCTGCTTGTAGATGTTTCCTTTCAGGTACCAAGTGAGTTGCTTGGGCAGGAATCTGCCCAGGGCTATCGGCAAACCCCCCAGTCAGTTGGTGGTTGTACCCCTCTGGCCTGGAAGCAGATGAAATTCCACATTTGTTTCAGGGCAACACATCTCAATGTGTGCAGATAAAGTTGCTAAAATCATCAGGTATATGCAGGCTAAGGAGGCTTTGTGGCAGGAATCTGAGTCAGTTCAAAATTTACCTTCATTATCTCTGGGGAAGGATTTCCTCTTCCCCAAAACTCCTCCTTGGTACATCTCCTAAAGCACCATCTTGGTGCATCTCCTTCCAAAGCACCATCTTGGTGCATCTCCTTCCCTGCTTGAGTGTGTGGACACAGAGAGACACCTAACTAAGAAGCCGAGACGATACCATTTCCATGCTAAATGTGGTTCCTCCGGGTCTCCTGTGACTAGAGGTGTGCTCTGAGCAAGCCGAGACCGGGCCGTGCCGCGCGATGATCTCCCGCTGGTACTTTGACGTGGCTGAAGGAAAGTGCGCGCCCTTCTTTTACGGCGGCTGTGGCGGGAACCGGAACAACTTTGACTCAGAGGAATACTGCATGGCGGTCTGTGGCAGCATCAGTAAGTGCCCTCCACGGCGCCCGCCGTGCGGGGAGCGGGCCTGGGCTCTCACTAACCCCAGCCGCGGTCTGTCCCTGCCTCTGCTCACCACTTGGGCCTCCTTGGCCTCTCGCTAACCTGGCGTGGTGGTGGGTGACTTCTTGGCACTGTAGGCGGGCTCTGAGTAGGGGGCTGAGAGCTTAACACCTCCTCAGGCGAGGCCTTCGCACCCATCTTCTCTCTATTCTCTGTCACAGCGTACTGACGTTTCATATATCTGTGTGTGTGTGCACGTACAATGCATGTGCAGGAAAAAACACTAATCTTAGGGAAGCCTCAGGTAAGTTAAAAAATATCTCATAGTTTTTACAGTGTATTCTCATGTATTTCTGATCTTTTTTTTTTTCAAAGCTAAAAAATACTAGAATGTGTATTTCCAGGTTTTTTGGCTTTGTTTGGTTTTAGTTTGGTTGAATTCTTTGTGTGTGTTTGCAACGAAAAGAGGAGAAATGAAAAAATTTGATTTTTTACGTTTCCCTAGGGGCTATGGTGCACCTGGATGTGAATCACCTCCCACTTACTTGAACTCAACCCTATGTTTTAATGACTGTTTTTGCTGAAAAAAAGGGTGTTTGCACTGTTTGAGAGTGGTGGCTTTCTCCATCATACACCATTGAAGCTGATAAATTAGGTGCTAGTTTTATCAGATGGGTTCTATTTTGAGAGCCTCTTGTACACTCCCCTCCCAATCTGCCTTGCAAGCAAGTACTCCTGGGAGAGCATCAGCTGACATTTACATCTGACACATTAAAGAGTGAGTGCACATCTCACTGCCCTGCCTGTTCACAGGGCACGGAGGAGCAGGACACCAGCAGCATCTCAGGGCTCCTTTTAGTAAAATATTTTCCAAACTTGGCCTAGGAGCATTTTCAGTAAGTAGGTTAAAGGGTTCGGTAAGGGTTAAAAACTCACACAAACAAATGAACAGCCCTAGCAAGGGGGTACTGTGTGTGTCATGGAGCAGAGGAGCTGGCCTGTATTTTATTGGAGCAGAAGCAAGAGCAGTCCTGGAGGCATGATTGCTGCACTGATGCTCCAGCTGCAATTTATCTCAGCATCTTCTAGAGCTGTTCATGGCAAAGCTCCAGGGAAGGGACGTGGGGAAATCTGCCATGATGGGAGTGAGGAGGATACTTCATGAACCATGATCAGCTTCTGCAACAAGACAGAAGATGTAGTGAAGGGAGAGATCTGTGCAGGAGGTTGGAGTGAGGTCTAATGTTTTTACTAACAGAAGAACATTTTGAACCATGAAGTTCCTGTGTTAGGTAAAGTGTTTTCAGAGATGCAAAACACGATTTGTCTCTGCATCCTCTCTTCGGGGGAAAAATTATCTTCTCTTCTGCGCAGGATATTCTGCTCTGTCTCATGGAAGTTGTCTGGCTGGGTGTTTTTTTCCTCAGATTCATTTCAATAAAACAATGACAAGACTGTTACCATTTCCATGATTCTCTTGGTTTATTTTGGAATTCCAGATTTTTGGTCCAAGTAATTTTCTCTTTAAGGACAATGGAGTTAGGTTGAGTACTTGAGCTTGCTTGACTTTATTTGCACAACTCAAACTGATTTTGTATCTCCCACAGGTTTTTTTTCCTGACTTTTTTTTCTTCAGTAGTTTCTCAAACAAGAGTTGAGTCTATGAGGATACACTTTCCAAGCTATTTCAGTTATATTTTTATTCCTGGTTTTTAATGTTATGTCCATGTGTTCTGTACCCTCATCTATACACCTGTTATTTCTGTTCCTGAAGTAACTTTTTTTTCTTTTTGTTTCATGTACTGTTTCAGTTTTGCCATGCTGTTTCTCCTTATTCTTCGTATTTTTGCTGAATAGAAATTGCAATGAAAATAATTGGAAGTGCTGAATATAATAAGTTTCACCACTGAAATGATGTCTTAAGTTTAGTACTAATCTAATGTTGCTGAAAGAGATAGCACAGACACCACCCTCACCCCAATCCCACAGACGAAAAGAAAAAAAGTGGAGTATAGATTCCATCAAGGCCACTCCTGTTCTTTCCTGTAATTTTTTCCCCCCACCGTCACCCTTAATTTAGTCTTTCTATTTGATCTTTGTGCCTCTTCCTCCTCACTTCATTGTTACTAATGTATTTATTCCATTCTTTATTTCCTCTCCGAAGTTCAGATTGTTGTTGCTCCCTTGTGTCCTATTAAAACAAAAAAAATCAAGCCTCTATTAGGCAGGAGGCAAGATGGATGCTAAAGCACATCTTTCCTTTGTCTAGCTATAGTTTACTTTTCAGGAGAAACTAGTTAGATTGTACAAAGTAATATGAAATAGTGGATAGCATTGGGTTTCTCTTGTATAATGGGCAAAGGGTGAAAGTGTGGGATGTGAGTCAGGTTTTCTGGTAATGAACTGGAACTGGACTGAACCAAAATGTGAGGGTGTTCTGTTGTCACAAATACCCATATACTGTGAAATCTGAATACTAATATCCTGAACAGTTTTCTTTAAAAAAAAAGTTTTAAAAAGCATGGTTTTTTCTGCTTTCTTGCTAAATCTCTTTGCCTTGATCTGGAAAGGTGGGTCTGTCCTGTTGTGCAAAGCCTTAGACCGCCTCCATGTTCAGTGGATTTGACTGGTGCTCTGAGGTCTGACCGAAATGATTTAACTGTTGGGTAGGAGCTACTGCTGTAATATTTTTTTTTCATTTATCATCCAGCTCCATGGAAATTGATACATAATTGCCTTAGAAGTAGTAGGCTTTGAGGATGATGTTACCAGTTCCTTCAGCCTGTCAGACCACATACTCAGTCTCTACTGATTTTTAATAAGAATGTTCAGTACCGTCTGTGGTTTCTATTCAATATAATGATTCAAACTTCTACTGTGTGACTGTCTGTAATGGCTCCTTTGAAGTCATAGAATCTGTCAGGCAGTTAATTTGGATTTAATGGCCTCAGAATGAGTATATATTGACAAGAATAAGCAAACATATTGCTGTTATCAAAGGAAAGATTTCTGTCTTATTATCACACTAAAAAGTAATCTATTGTACTAATTTTTTTACTTGTCTGTTAATTGCTACATTTTAAACACCTTTAGAGCTACAGGAAATATATATTTTTAAGTGAGTGCTATTTTGAAATTACATTAATGTTTAATTCTTAACTTGAGGATTTAAAAGCTGGGAAAATCCATTCTCTTAAATGTGCTTCATTTCTCAGACAGCTCTCCCAGCAACTCCTGCAGCCGTCAGAGCTGAGTGGAATTCACAACTCTCGGTTTGAGACAAGTTTAGGAGGAAACGTCCTGTAATGAACGTCTCCTTGTAAGAAGGCAGGTTTCAGCACTCCCTCCCCCACTGATACAAAAGGAATTTCTTGGGTGAAAGTGAAAAAACTATTTATTTAACAAGGAGAGTGCCTGCATGGCACATGGAAAAAATTAATAACTGTTAAAATATTAAACCTCCTTGATGTGGAGAAAGCTGGTGGTTTTAGAGTTCCCTCTGTAGCTGGCTCGGCCCCTCCCAAGGTCCGAGGCCGGGATGCGGCGTCCCCGCAGCCTCCCTGCCGGTCCAGGGGGCCCCATGATCTGGTTCTCACATCACAGCTGGGCCGAACAGTTCCAGAAGAAGAAGAAGAAGTTCTGGAGGATTTTGGTAGTCCTGGGAAAATTTCTTGCCTCAGCTAACAGGCTAGCTAAAAGCAGGAAGGTGCTCTCTCCGCTCTGCAGCGGTGAGAACGTGGGGGAGTGTGTGTGAGTCCTTGAACACAAACAGCGCTGAAGAATTCACCAGGCTTCTCTCCCCCCTCTCCTGGACCCAGCTTAAAGCTGCAGGACCCATTTCTGGGCAATAAGCAGATGATGGGGGAGTACAGTATTATCATAAAATCACCCCAAGGCCATGTTTTCATTTGTCAGTTTTTGAAAATTTTGACATATCATTAAAATGACCTTTTACAAATAGGTTTGTTTTTTTAACTGAATTTCTATGGCTCACAGCAGAGGGAGCCAACAGGGTGCAGTGTTGTCAGTTCCCTCCTTTGCATAAACCCTGAAACTTAGGTGAAAGTTTAAATGTTGACACACATGGTTTTATTTTTGGTCATTTTAGAGCACTCTCGCAGGTTTTTGGGTGAATTTAGGTACAGTAGTGTTTATTCTCAAGACTAAATACTGTGAACTTCCAAACTTGCTAAATCTCTTGGTAATTTTTAAGTGGCAGATACTGTCCATTTTAATTTCTCTTCAGAGGTGTATTGCAAATAAAGATCTGTGCCTTTTACAGCAGCAGCTTTCAAGATTATTCTTCTATTGTCAGTCATGTCCTTCATCTATTTTTTGCATGTTTGGAATGTTGACATGTCCCTAATTAGCAAGAAGTAAAATGTTTTGGCAGCTAAACTTCCATGCTGACTCCTAGTGTCTAAGGCATTATAGAACTGTGACTTCTAATATTATCTATTTAAATTGTTAATTTTGACTATGAACTTTAGTTGTAGGATGCAAGTGACTAATTTCTGTTTCCACAGTTTCTTCATCTATATAAATTCACACTTTTATTTCACCTTGAACCACACATGTTGTACTGGACCTTTTAGTAAGTAAGTGGGTGAAGTTTAGGATTCAAAAAGGAAATAATGCAAACGTTTTCATATCCAAGAGTAAGACTACTACTAATTTCAAACTAAGAATTTTATTAAGATAAGGTATTGTTGTAGGCAATGTTTACTGTAACTTGTTTTGCTGGGTCTAACCACAGCATTTTTTGTTTTGGTTCTTTTTACTCTGTGGAACTTGATGACTCTTGTTTACAACCTTGGCAGAAGTCATGTTCAGGAAAATGCTTCTGTCTTGCATTTGTTCTCATTTGAGGCAACACGTGAAGAATTTACCGTTTTTTTCCTCTCATAAATATTTAAACTTATGATAAGTTGAAAGATTATGACCTTGCAGCAGAGTATTGCAAAGATGCTTGAGGAAGTTTTGCTCTGGGGACCTCCTCCCAGTTGTGAAGTGCATCAAAGAATTCAGAGAGGCATGATTTGAGCCATAAATGGATGAATGTTGAATGGATATCAGCAGGGCAAAACTGTATTTGTCAGGGTTGGTGAAAAGGAAGTTGCATTCATGGAAGGCCTGATTGCCAAGTTCTAGCTGTGCATGGGTAGGAAATGTATCTTGAAGTTCTTACCCAGGAGGCTTTTTATATGAGAAAATTCAACTTAAACCCTAGTTTAGATGGCAAGTATCACCTTTAATTAAGGTAATGGATTAGGAATAATAGGAGTATGGTATGTTTTGTTGGGTGGTTTTTTTTTCCTCTCCAAGGAGTCTCTGAGGGATTTCACTAAACTCTTTCAAGCTGCCTGTTGTTTGCTGCCATACCAACTACTTAAATTCTAACATATTAAAGGAAAACAGACTCAGTCTTTGCAAAGTAGGGGTTGGATATCCCTACATAGGGAGGGAATTGTTGCTCACGTTCCTTGAATTTCCCCAAATGCACTACCCGTGCCACAGCTATTTCCTAGTTATCCAACAGCAATGACTGGCAATTAATGCAAGCTTGCTGATTATTTCCAGCCTTTGTGAGAAGGTTTTTTTTTAATCAAAGTTGTTACAAATAAAGTAACTATCTGTGAAGCCAAACTATCACTAAGGGAAGGATTTGAGATATTTCGTTAGGTACTGTGGGGTCCATAAGTGCTTTAAAATGGATCTGTATTCACATTTACATGTTACAATTTATATTTTAAAAATAAACTTATGTACAAAGCATGTAACTTTGCAAAGGGCTTTTTGCTGGCTTATCGACTTTATTCATTGCCAGGCTTTTTTTTCGTACTTGGAATTTTTCTTTTGGCAGCAGTTTCTAACCTGTCTCAAGAACAGTATTTTTTTCACTCTTCAGAGCTTCTCCTGGTTTATAAAATGGGGTGAGGGAGGGGGAAGAAATCCTGATGTATTTATATGTATTTGCTGTGTGTAACATGTTCATCTAAACTCTGTTTCTGTGTCTTCCTCTGAGGCTAAATAGATGGCTGTATTATGATGGAAATAAGAACAGATGCTTCTTTATTAGTCCATATAAATTTTTCCCATGCTAAAGTAGAAATTCTACTTTTCTTCTCCCTCCCCTCCCTCTCTCCACCTCCAAAATTTACATCAGTCCCTACCACAGCTGCTAGCACTCCTGATGCTGTTGACAAATATTTGGAGACACCTGGAGATGAGAATGAACATGCACATTTCCAGAAAGCCAAGGAGAGGCTTGAAGCTAAGCATCGTGAAAGAATGTCTCAGGTAAGGAGAGATTTCTTTATTCCTAAACGTGTGAGTTTGTCTGTCAAGTGGTAAGTGTTCCTTCATCTTCTTTCTCAAGGCTTCATCCAGGTGCCCTGCCAATTTGCAATGCTGTAAACACACCATTTACTGCCTTTCTGACTCTCATCTAAGAATTCAGCTGACTGACACACATTTGTGGTTGTTTAACCAGTAAGATCATAAGTTGCTGCAGTTTCTAGAAGGCTTAAAAGAAAAAAAACTACAAAAAATGTCTCTCATCTTTGTGGAAGAATGTTTGTTTTGTGAGATTATTCATGTTTCAAAGTAAAGAACTTGGCCACTGTATTAATCATCCTTCTCTTGGGGCAGCTGAGGGAGATGGTTTGTGTTGAGGTTTTCTGTGTGTGCCCTGGGGTAATGTAAGATCACATATGTTCACCTAATGGTCTTGAGCCTCAAGGTAACATGATGTGCATCTAAAGTCAAGAGGAAAAAATGGTGCTTTTGAACTGAAAATCCAAACTGAATCAACCCTTTTCTTTCCCTTCAAACAGATTTGTGTAGCCTGAAACTGTACACTGGTTTTAATCCAGTGAGAGATGAGTTACCCACTCTCTCAGAAACAGGGTTTATAATAGCAATGCCAATAAAATATGGTCACAGTTCTGCTTTAGTAACAACAAAGAAAAAATATAAGAGGTTTAAAGGAAAGTCCGTGATGCATATTTTTTGAGAATGAAGCAACCACAAAAAAATGAATGTAGTATAATTCAGATGCACTTCACATACACATGCAGCTAATTTACTCTATTTTTTCATTATACCCTGATGGGATTTCAGTGTGTCTATCTGTTACTGATACATTAGGCTTTAGCTCTGTGCCAAAATGTTATTCCTAAAATGAAAATAAAATTTTATGAATGAAAATGAAATTAAGCTCTTAGTGTAAATCCTTGTCTCTTGGCACCGTAGCTGTGCCTGGCACTTTTCTAATAAATTGGGCAGGACATCTTACCTGAAGCATTCATCTGACTGGTGCAAGCCACATACTGAGAATGTGACACGTCACAGATAGGAAGATAGGTGCTCCTCATCTGCCTGGGAAGTGCGGATGCACAAATAAGCTGTCTCCTCTTTAAAGAGAGAAAATAGAGCCAATTTAATGGGCAGGGAATCTGGAGGATAAAAAAGGCACACAGCCTGCCTAGCAGAGGAGAGACCCTGCCTTGGCTAGGCATGCAGAGGGTTGGTGGATAATAGTCACCACCCCATCAGTCCTTCCCCTTGAAATAACCTTTTTGTAAAAAATTCTGTTGAGGTGGGTTTCCTGAAAGCAAAGGACAGTCAGTGCAGATTTCCTTGGCATAGTCTTCAGATTCTTGCTGTGGTTCCATGTTTGTCTCCAAAATCCCAGTATGTAAAGGTTAAGCTGAGTAATTAAGGGCAGTATTTGGGTGAACTGTGTATTTTCTGTTTTAACATGAGCATTTGGAGGACCCTCCCAACTGAAGGCTGTGGTTCAGGGCTTTGACTGAAGCTGGAGCTGGTGCCCTCATTAGCATGCTCCTAGCCATCCTTCCTATCAGCACTAATGGGCGCACAGCAGGTGAGCTGCCCGTCTCCTGCAATGTCAGTCCTCCAAAATCAAGTCAAAAAACCAGCTCTGGCCAGTTCAGCAAATTAAGTCGGCCCTGGTAAACAGCAGCATGATAGGTACATTAAAAAAAAAAAAAATCATTAAGTTGCCTAAGCTGCTTATGAAATCACATCTTAAAGGACACGTGTCTTGAAGTACACAGAGCCCCTGCAGAGCTTTGAAGATCAGAGTTTACTCGTAGAAGGGAAAGCTAAGTTTTAGAAACTCAAGTTATGATTTGTACAGTACTGAACCAGCCTCTCCGTGTTAACTTGTCAAATGTTTAAAAGATAGTAGATACTGTGGGCAAGTAGAAAAGCCAGCTAGTTCACCATTCTGTCTTTTCTCACATGGACATCTATGTCCAACACCACTGATTTCCTTTTCTGGCAATTTATTTTAAAATTGCTTTTTACATTTCCTTTAATATCATGTATGTTCTTAATATAAACTTAAAATATATGTAGCTGAAGATTAATCTGCAACTGTTACTTGTTATGTTAAAAACAATGCTGAATCAATTAACTCAGTAAGCCTTTGCTGTCAATGCTTTTCTCTGTAAAAAATAAGGTACCAAGTGAGAGTCACTAGCCAAGTCTTCCAGCTCCACCAAACATTTTTTTAAATTCGAAGTCCAGTTCTTTCAAAGCTGAAAAATGGAGGCTTATAAAGCAGCAGAAATGCCCATTTTTCTTCTATTAAAAAGAGGAAAAAATGATCAAGTAATTCTTTAATCTTGATGAATGTCATAATCTGAAGTAGATTGGTTTGTTCACAAAACACAGATTTTTGTTTCATTTAATAAAAAGGCTAGTTTTAAAATAGTATTTGGATTGGTGCACACCTTATTTTGCAACAGCCAATTAACTAATAAAAAAATCAGATGCATTCTAGTTGACAAGCAAAATGTAATCATCTAAGGAGTAGGGAAGTTTATCTCTAAAAAAATTACACTGAAGTGAAATATTTTAAAACATGTCATCAGGGAAAATGTAAATATTTTGCATATCCTCTTTCTGAGATTTCCCTTTATTTACTATGAAATTCTGACAATTCATGTTTCTTTTTCTCTTGTATAAAGATATTCACATGAGCAGAGACCAAGATTCTGTCAGTGGTTATGTCACATCATAGTTCACAGCTCATAAAAGATTTTACTAGGGAAGTCTGTCTCTGTAATGACCTGTTGCACCTCTGGTTCAGTCTCTTTTAATCCCTTGTGCTCTAAAGTGTCCATCCCTTTAGACTACAGATCATGAAAGTTTTTCTGCACCACACCTGAAGCAACAAGGCTTATAAAGTTGCCTAGGAAGTACTGTAAGGAGAATTATGTTAACACAAAATTTTAAGCTTTTCCCAAGAATTATTAATACAGCCCCAAAGCACGAAAGCTGCATTCCCATGCAAACAGGGGTGGCCATTTAGTGATGCATGCGTAACCTTTAAATGTTTCTGTTCTCTGAAAGATAACAGGGAGAGATTATGCTAACTGATTGCAAGGTGCCGTGGTTCTTGTTTCTTGTTTTGGTACAATTCCCCTTTTTCTCTTTCTCTTTTCAGTTTGTTGACGCCTGTACAGCTCCCTTACTTAATTAGTTGCTTCTAAATAGCCTGATGAACCAGCTACTGAACCTTACTCAAGGGAGCAGTATATTTATACATTTCTCTCTTCAGACATCTTGTGACATCCTCATGTCTTAAATTTGCTCTTCCTCTGGCTGTCTGCAATATTTTTGGAATGGTAGCGTGTAGAATACTTATGGTAGGAACTTAATGATACCTTGTGTCCTAGAATAGTTTTGCTTCTTGGAAGTTTATTTCCAAAGCAAACATCTGAAAATACTGCAGTTCTCAACCAGCCTGAACAGGTCTGATGTTCCGTTCAAGATTTTTTTTTTTGATCATTGCATGCCACTTGTTCCAACATCCTGGATATGTCTTCAGCTGATTTTTAGTCTCAGTGATGCTATAGAATCACAGAATGGTTTGAGTTGGAAGGGACCTTAACAATCATTTAGTCCCATCCCACTGCCATGGGCAGGGACACCTTCCACTGCATCAGATTGCTCAAAATCCCATCCAGCCTGGCCTTGAACATTTCCAGGGATGGGGCATCCACAACTTCTCTGGGCAACCTGTGCCAGGGTCTCACCACCCTCACAGTAAAGAATTTCTTCCTAATGTTTAATCTAAACCTACTCTCTTTCAGTTTAGAACCATTCCTCCTTATCACTACACACCCTGGTGAAAAGTCCCTCTCCTGCCTTTTTGAAGGCCCCCTTTGGACAATGGAGGGCTGCTATAAGGTCTCCTTGAAGTATTCTCATCTCCAAACTGAAGAACCCCAAATCTCTCCCCCTGGCCTCACAGAGGAGGTGCTCCAGTCCTTTATCATCTTCACGGTCCTCCTTTACACCCTCTCAAGCAGGTTGATGTTCTTCTTGTGTTGGGCCTCAGAGCTGGATGCAACACTGCAGGTGGGGTCTCACCAGAGCAGAGGGACAGAATCCCTTCCTCAACCTGCTGTCCATGGTGCTTTGGATCCAGGATACACTGGGCTTCCTGGGCTCTGAGCACACATGGCCAGCTCATATTTGGTTTTTCATCCACCAGGACACTCAGGTCCTTTTCCCAGGGGGTTTCTCAGTCCATTCATTGCCCAGCCTATGTTGATTATTGTTTGGGATTGCCCCAACCCAGGTGCAGGAGCCCACACATGGCCCTGTTGAACTTGAACATGAGGTTTTCCCACGCCTGCCTCTCAAGCCTGTCCAGGTCCCTCTGAATGACATCCCTTCCCTCTAGAGTATCAATCACATCACTGAGCTTGGTGTCACCTAGCTGAGATTGCTCTCAGTCCTACTGCCCATGTCCTCAACAAAGATGTTAAATAGTACTGGTTCATGTATTCCCTAGATTCCACCATCTCTACTACTGTGTGTGGGAAGCCTATTTCCTTCCTTAAAACTGTCCGGTTAATAGCATTACCCCCCTCAGTTGTAGTCAGGACTCTTTGGAGATGTTTAATGATGTTATTACCAGAAAAAGGGTCAAGACTTAAGTGTGGGACAAAAGCCATCGACAAAGATACCTTTTTGGCATGAGTGTGACCTCATTAAGCCAACCTTCAGGCAAGTACCTCTGCTGGCCTGATTGTGCTAACCCAAATGTCTGCCATAAATTCTTCTCTTACAGATGTGCTTTTGTGCACCAGTGTAAAAAAATGGGAGTGAATTCTGCTGCTTTCAGTACATAATGAAATTTTTATACTTAGTGTCTCTTAATAATGAATGACATTTTGCATACTTCCTCTTTCCCTTTTGCTGTCCCCTCCAGCCCAATTTCAAAAGACATCTGCTAGGCACTAAGGCCTGAGTTTTGAAGAAGTTTGACTTTGAAATGGCTTGCTGCCTATATCTCAGTCAGAAGCTGTTATTTTCCCTGCACAAAACCTGCAACCCTTGAAGAGCCATAAATCTGTATGTTTTTCATAGGTCTGTGCTGTCAACAGAGGAGAATAGGTTTACAAATACAGAGGCCAAGTTCAGCCTTTTTCTGCACATGTGTAACTGGGCAATTTTTTTCTCCTCCTTGCTCTTTGTGGTCCTCTGTAGTGCTATGGCATATTTCTCACTCACAGTTCCCTGAAGTGATGATCTTTGGTGGGAGCAGGAGTTCCCTGTGGGTGGTAGCATGGCCCGTGGATAGCTGTATCTTCAACTGGTTAGCAGACACACACAGATGCTCTCAACCACTGAAGTCTTCTCAGTTACAAAAATTGTCACTCAGGGCACAGCAATCTTTATAGGAATATTGTTTCTGCAAACAGCCGTGTAATTCTGTTTTTTTTCCAGAACCTTTCAGTATTGTGGCACCAGAGCTGAACTCTTAGGCCACTAATTGACATCCCTCCCAACTAGCTGTATAGGCTGTCAGTTTATCATCCTGCCTTCCATGCCTTAAAAGGTTTAATGAAATAAAATGGACAGAGACAGACCTGGTCTAGCCAAAGGTTCCCTTATCACATTACCCACATTACCACAGTATTTATTTTTGTCATGTGGATTAGCAGAGGGTTGGTTTGGGGGATGAAGATGGCAAGGGAACTCTTCTTCTGAAACTCCATAACTGCTCTTTCAGAGTAAGAAAATTGGGCAGATGTCAGAGATGTGGTTTTAAGACAGAAAGGGAGAAGAGGGAGAAG
Organism: Edolisoma coerulescens; assembly: GCA_013397115.1. Lineage (NCBI taxonomy): Eukaryota > Metazoa > Chordata > Aves > Passeriformes > Campephagidae > Edolisoma > Edolisoma coerulescens. The sequence goes on from VWZW01003157.1 coordinate 158,205, forward strand.
AAAATCATGAAGTTGCTAACCTTGGCCAATGTTCAAGCTTGAGCACATCATTGTAGTTTATGACTTGGGTTAATGCCATAATTTCTGGGCCTTCTGTAAGTTCACATCCTGTTGCAATCCGCTCTAATCACAGAGGAGCAAAGAGAACTAACACTCTGTGAATAAAGCAGAAAGAACCCTGAATATTCGTTCCAACATTGGTTTGAATATTCCCTGAAATGAGATAAAACCCTAAAGAGGTTAGATGTTGATACAAAAAAATTGATATATTTTATTTAAAAGGGGCAAAGACAAAGAAAGAGAAAAGAAAGAAATAGAAAAAAAAGAGGAGGGAGGGACAGGGAGAGTGACAGAGATGAAGTAGAAGCATATCACCCCTCCAAGGGTGCCAATGAGGTCTCCTTGTTCCCCTCCATCTGGTCTTCTTGGTGGTGAGAGCTTCCCGCTGAAAAGTATAGAATCCAATGGATTAATATACATTTGGGCAGGTGGGAACACACAGGTACCTCCCTGAGGGGGGCCAGTTTGACACTGTCCCTTGCAAGACGTGGATCTGTTGCATCATGTAGTATCACGTGCAGTGCTCTGATGCAGGGTCTGGGGACCCCTTTGGGGGTGTGTTACGAACCAGTTTAACACAGAAGACCAAAGGAAACCAAGCCTCTGTGAATAAAATGGATCGGACCCAGAAAGGTTTGAAACATACCAAAAAAATGTGATTAAAACCAAACGACATTAGATGTTGGTGCCAAAAAAACTTGATATATTTTATTTAATAGTAAAAGAGGCAAAGAGAAAGAAAGAGAAAAGAAAGAAAGAAATAGAAAAAGAGTTGTATGGGGGTGGAGTGGGGGAGCAGGGAGAGAGTGACAGGGGTTAGGTAGAAACATATCACCCATCTGAGGGTCCCAACAACGTCTTGTTCCGTTCTATCTGGTCTTCTTGGTGGTGAGGGTCCCCTGCCACCTGCTGCCACCATGCTGAAAAGTATAGAATCTCGTGGATTAATATATGTTGGGCCAGGTGGGAACGCCCAGGCGCCTCCCCTAAGGAGGCTTGGTTTGACACTGTCCCTTGCAACGCTGTGGATCTGTTGCATCATGTTGCAGTGCTCTGGTGCAGGGTCTGGGGACGCCTTTGGGGGGGCCTTTGATGGGCCATGACACCCCCTTTGCTGTCCTTCACGTGGATGCAGCTTTTCCTGGAGTGAAGGGCCCCCACAGCTGGGCCGGTCTGCACAGTGGAGGATGGGTGTTCACTGCCTCTCACCAGAGGCTTTTTCACCATACACCCAAAACCCTCCTCCTCCTCCCTTTGGTGTGAGGGTCTGTTCGAGCCTGGCAGCAGAAGCCTGGGGCTATAGCCTCCACCCCTGAAGGTACTGGGCTGGGCCCTGCTCTGGATGTTCTTCCAGATGCTTTGAACAATACTGTCACTTTTCTTATCTCTATTCCTTAGGTGGTTTAACTCACAGTTCAGGTTTTTAGTCAGGAGGCCCATTCAGGGTGGGCTTGGTTGGTCTTCTGTGCAGGTTTTGTTATGCACTTTTGCTGTAATAGGCAAAAGTCCTTCATACAAGTGTTTGAGCCATAAGCTGTAACATTTCTGTCTCTGACACATCCTGCCACCAGTGGCATGTCAGGTCTCTGGAAAGGTCCTGCCTATGTACATGAATTAAGTTTTCTCAGCCCCCACAGTCATATGGCCTAAGCACAATTAAGAGCTGAATGCTTAATGTGTACTGAATACATAGCAGCACTCTGAGCATTAATAAATTTTTTCCAGAACACATCACTGTGCTCTAAGTTGTGGTGTCAGTTCATGTCATCTAGTCCTGTCTTCTCAGAGAATCAGTGAAATCTCCTGTGCCAAAGTACTGCGATAGTAGCAGGTGGGGGGTGACCTATCACTTCAGTGTGCTGCCCATCATGTTCTGTGTCATCGGTTCCTTGCTACCATGCCTTGTAAATCTTGTTTTCCTGCTGCCTTAAAGCTTGACTTCAATTTAAACATCAATGGGTATTGTCTGATGAGAAGATAATGTAAACTGAAGAGGCAGTTTTAGGCTGACAGTTACATAGGTTGGAGTACAATTCTTGGGACTTAAATTTCAGCTTACAGTTCCCAGTAAAAGAGTGGGGTGAGATAAAGACTGTGATTTCTAAATATTTAATTTCAGGTCTCTGCTTGTAACTGCTGCCTAACCATGCCCCTGCTGAAGCCCAAAAGCAGCCAGAACAATTTCCTACGTTTAAGTTTTCAGCACCCCATTAGCTTCCCAAAAGATAAGTCTCCATTCTTTTGGGCTGTTATTGAGGCCAGAATTTCTTACAGATAAATAATTTCACTGACAATGAGTTGGTCTGTTTTTACTATGACCGATGTACTGCTGTCTTGAGATACACTCTAGGGTTTGGGGTGAAAAGGAAGGTTAAAACTTGACAATGAAATCCGTACATTGAGTTGTTTTGGAGTGCAGGTGTCAGCATGCTGGGTAATCCTACAACCCTGTATAGAACTGAGAGGTATTACCTTTTGAGTCCTGGGGCTTGTAAAAGTCTCCTTTGAGCCGGGTTTGTGTGCATTTTTTTTTTTTAAAGGCTCAGGCTCAACCAGGTACCCTGGAGGTACCACCAACACTTTCCAGTCTGTTCATCAAAGAGCCTGATTAGCAATGTCTGGTGTGGTGTGTGGAAAAACTGGGAACCCTGAGACAGGAGGTGAGCGCTGGAGGCTCAGCTTGCAAACATGAGACACAGCAGGTCTTATTTTTCCTGCCTTTGGTATTGGTCTTGGTAAAATTTCAATTGTCCATGTGAACTCTGAGCTTTTTTTACCTTGGCTATTTCTTTTAAATGGTGTGAAAGTGTGTGTTTTATTGAGAAGGGAAGGAAAGGAAATGCACACTGTGAGTAATTGCTCATAGGTTTCTTATTGTGCTAATGCTGCACCTAAATAGTCGCCTATTTGTGTGCACTTCATTCAGTGGGAACAACTGTTCCTATATAAAATGTGTTACCTGAGGAGATTGCTGTCTAAGTGTGAAATGACTGAAGGCCCTAGGTAAAGACCACAGGAAGGTTTCAGATCTCATGGACAAGAAGTTAAGAGTAACCCACTCCCTGACTACTGTTGAAATCCTGCTCTGTGTTACAGGGGCAGGAGGCTTCTCACATTGCTGAAAGAAATGACACCGAAAGATCTCCTATGTTATTTTTCTGACAGTGTGGTACTTGAGATATATGTTCAGTTCTTGGAGTGTTTCTACAACCCCTGGTTCTGGACAAATGGCTGGACTAGCACGAATTATGTGTAATTTTTGATCTGCCCTACTTGGGCCAGTGATGCAACCTGAATAAATTCAAAGGTTTTCTGGTGCCAAAAAAGGTGGCATGATCCAATTGGAATGAGTTGAAATTCACTCGTTTTGCCCAAGGATGTACGATAGGTGGAATCAGTTTTCTTTCTCTCTGAGATGAAAAAGGGTTGCTGTGTTCACCCATGGAGATCTCCACTTCCCTTGCTTGAGGGCTGGTTTATGGCTGTGTTCCTTCACAGCGGAGTTGTGAGAGCTTGGCACAGTGTTCAGACACACAAGTACTGTCTTTATTTAATTTAATAACAGGATCCTACCTTCGTTAAATGTTGTAACTGCCTTTTTTTCTAGAGATAAAAGGAGGAGAGGAGTGTAAAAATATGACTCTTGGAGCTGTAGTGCTTGGCTGCTGCTAAGCCCTGGGACAAGAGAGGAAAATAGGAAAGTCACATTCTTTGTTTTGTTCTTTAGGTCATGAGAGAGTGGGAAGAGGCAGAACGCCAAGCAAAGAACTTGCCAAAGGCTGACAAGAAAGCTGTTATCCAGGTAAAGGAAAATGCAACCACAACCTTACCAGCTGGGGCCCCAGTTAAGATGCAAGGGGTGCTGGGTGTGATGTAATTTTATGATCTACTTTATGGAGATTTAATGTTATTTTCTGCTCTTTTTTTCTCTTGCTGTTTTTGTTTCCAGCTGTTAGTGGCTGTTGGGTGTCTCTGTACTTTGGAGCCAATCCCTGGAACAGCAGTGCAGGACATTGCTCCTGACTGCATGGAGACATAGAATTCCACTTGAATTTAGATTTGCCTTCAGTGAGAACTGAAAACTCGGTTCCCATGGGCTCCTATCAACATTTAGGCCATGATAAACTAATACAAGCTACAGGACCTAAGCTCAAAGCAGAGGTGGAAAATGTGGTCTAAGGAAGGAATTGCCATCAGTTTTATCTGAAAGAAACCCTTAGCCGAAAATTATTTTATCCAAAATTATATTGTAATTCAAAAATTCTGACAAGCCAGACACTCCTTGAATCCCACTGTCAGGTATTATTAAGTACTGCTGGAATGATTTCAAGGCACAACTATAAAAAGGAAACATTCAGAACCAGATTGGTTTGCACATTAGGTCCCACAGCTTTGCTCTCTGTGCATTTTATCCGGTCAATCTTTTCCTTTATTGGATTAAGTTTGGGCTCAATTTTTCTTCCTGGTGGCCAGTTTACAAGAAATTATAGTGACTCTGTTCAGGCTGGACATTTTTTTCTCCCCATGTAGATTTGCTCATGAAGTTGTGTTGATGGCTCTCAATGGCCGGGGTGTACACTTGCCGAACTTCACCTCCCCCAGGCACCATTTCTGTGGTGCTGAACTTCTGTCTTGGGGCAAACGAAGGATTCACTGGTGGCTGTGCTGAACATGTCAGGAATATTTTTATTAGATTAATAAAAGATGGCCAGTTGTTCCTGAATACAGGGCACTGCAGTTCCCACTGAAATCAGTAAAGGTGTGTGCAGTGCAGAGTTTTTGGGAGCCAAACTACATTGACAATGGGGAAAGATTTCGGTGCTTTGCAGACAGAGGTGTTCACATATGCTGGTCTATGCTGATGTCTTCTCTGTTTCTGTTGTGATTGGTGTTTTTATCAGCATTTCCAGGAGAAAGTGGAATCACTGGAACAAGAAGCAGCAAATGAAAGACAGCAGCTTGTGGAGACTCACATGGCACGAGTGGAAGCCATGCTGAATGACCGTCGACGCATTGCTCTGGAGAACTACATCACAGCCCTGCAGACTGTCCCGCCCAGGGTGAGTGTGATACCACAAGCTTTGCCAGCTGTGTCAAAATCATTGTAGTTGTCCTGGGGAAAATGTAGATGTGCCCAGGTGCAGTCCAGCTTTGGAGCCAGGAATGTGCTCACTGTGCAAGAGCTGCGACAGCAGTCAGACAGTTTGCATAAATGCAGACACAAGCTCCCCATGTGCATACCTGTTGGTGGATAGATACATACATAAAGATACTTAAGCAAATCACGTGGAAGTGATTTGGTTGTTAGAAATTGTAGCTGTTGACAGATCCTGCAGGAGAGGGATGAAGTGTCCCTCCAAGTGATGCACATTAGGATACTTCATCATGACTACATGGAGCTTAAAGATAGGATGATTGTGATTTTTTGTTTTGTTTGTTGAACTGTTGAAGTGTTTAATGAAGGATCTTGTGAGGATTGTTGGATGGCATGAAGTTAGCACACTAGCAATTCAAAATTCTCTGCTTTGGATATGATGGCTATTGGTGGATGTAAATATGTACATTCAGAATGCAGATTCAATGGAATTTATTGACTCTATGTCTTGACACTTGCTTTCAATACCACAACAGCTGGTCAGTGACCTCCAGAGGAAGAGAATTTGCAAAAAAGACTGGGGGAAAGCAGTAAATTGTTTTATATATCTCTGGCCTCTTAAACACTTCCTAGATAGAAAAAACATTGTTACACTGCTGAGTCTTTTAGTGAATTTGACCTCACAGGGAGTTATACCAATATAGCTAACATGATTAAATTACGTTTTTTCAGTAAATTTTCTTCTGAGGAGAAACCTGCATATTTGGTGACCATGGAAAACTGATCATCATCTTAGTTCTTTATCATCATCATCATTATTGAAATTTTTTCTCCACCCCGTGGTGCAAAACTCTCTTGCTTTTACTGTGTATGCCAAGTAAAAGTTAAAATCCATTACTTGGGTAAAAGTGTCATGGGATGACTTCAGGATAGTTGTGTGAAGTGTTTCTGTGTATTTTGCAATATAGTAATTTGTGGAAAATGAAGCTAGTCTGTGTTAAATTGGTAGAGGATGTTATTTGGCCGGTGTGTGAGTTGCACGTTATAACCTCTGACCACAGTGAGGGTAGTGAAAGGCTTGAATTCGTTAGGAGACAGATAAGCAAGTTATAAATTGATATGCAGCTTCTTTTAGGAAACTGGAGTCTGTGGCTCAGAACTGAGGTGAGGTGAGTGCATGGACTGGCTGCAGGTCATGTTTGCTGTCTTTCGGTGTGCGTTTGGGTAGTTCACCAATGGTAGGGTTTCACATTTGGCTTTGGAGCCAAGCTTTCCTGCTTTTAAGTTGAGCCTTGTACAAACGTAATTCTGTCTGAAAAGTACCCCAGTAAAATGATTTGATTTCAAGCTGTGTTTGTGTCAGGCTGGCAGCTTGGTTCTGCAGGTATCTGTGGTTGTGGAAGGGTATGATGGGGACCACACACAACAGCAGAAAGGTCTCTACAGCTGCCAAAATGTGGAATGCAGAGGGCACAAAGTGAACTTCAGCTGCAGAATTCTAAGGGGCAAAAATGTTAACAGTGACTTTGGGACCAGAAGGACTTGCATTTTGTGCTTGTGTTGCTTATAGTCAGCTCCCAGGACATTTAAATTACTGATACATTTCCTGTGTCAGGGGGAGAGCACCAGGCCTGAAAGGTGACATGAGTCCAGTAAAAGTAAGTTTTGAAGGTACTGTTTAAAAGACTGAAGTGCATCCTATGTTGAGTATATATCCAATATATGTCCTACAAAAGCTAATAATTCTGAAAGGAGCAGGCAGCAAGCATGAAGGTAACATCAGCTGAAGGTGCTACCAGACAGGGACTCATCTCAAAATAATAGCGGTGAACAGTTTAAAAAATAACATCTTTAAACAAGTCCTTGGTCAGTCTTGTAGATGGTCTTGTCCTTGCCTTAGCATTTTTTGGTTGTGTGCTCTGTAGCTGAAGACAGTTGAGATGTTGAACTGCTGGTCAGGTGTGTGCGAAAACACTTGAAAACACTGACCTTGAATTCACCAGGAGGGTTTATCTGGTTGCATTGAGAGAGAGGGTGAAACCTGGGGAGTGATTGATGATAGCTGAACAACATAATGAGTTAATCCAGTCCACTTTGCAGGATATGGAGCCAGGAATCTGAATACACTGTGAATCCAAACTTTGGCTACCTAGCCAAAGAGAAAATGGGATTAATGGAAAATTCAACTCTCATACCCTAGCTGTATGTCATTCTGGCAGTTCCCTAGTAAACTAAAAGTGCATTTGATGCAGTTGTGTTGTCTTTGGGTGAGTAATTCATAACCTTACTGATAACTTGTTAAGTATTATTAGAAAAGGTGTGGGACTGGGGGGTTCTGGACTTCTCAAATTATTTTTAAGAACATCCTTCAGAGCCTGCTTCAAGTCACATGGTTTGCTATTAGTATGTTTACTACGAAAATAGATTCTAAATATTTTAAGTGATGGAGTCTCTTTCTCTAAGGTTGTGAGGAAGAATTTGGATTTATATTAAAAAAATTAATTAGACTTTTTTATTGAAGTGCTGCATGCAGTTAGGAGGGTTAAAAAAGTCTGGGAATCCTTTGTGAATAGGTTCTGTACCAGATCAAAAACTGTAACTGCAGGTTTTTTTCATGTGTTACACAGATGATTGCCCAGTGCCAGTGTCAGAAGTGTGTGCCTCTGAGTACTCAGGGCAGCAAGGGAGAGAGGGAGCACACAGAGATGAAATAGTTTCATTCAAAATAGTTTTGCGTAGTTTCAAGGTCTACAAGAAAATAAATTTAAGCAAAACCAAATATTTGTACTCTTGTTCTGTTCCCAGAAGCACTGTCATGCAGGCTGCCCAGAAACTCAAAATTTGATCCTCATTCTTGATTCCTGATGCAGCTTAGTTTGGCTGCTGTACTTCACTGCCTTTGAAAATGGGGTGCAGCTGTTCAGTATCCAGTGTCAAAATACTGTATTATTTCATCCTGCTTGATGGGCTTACTACAGGAAAGGAGGATTAGTAGCAGCTGGAAGCAATACGCCTCTAATTTTTAAAACAGTTGGAAATTTTCCCTTTCATTTTGTACGTTAAATAGGGGAATTCAAATCCATCATTCTCTGTGAGCAGATTGATTCTGTAATGTGCTCGTATTCCCTCTTTCATGTGCATGTCAAATTTTTTGTGGATTTATGTCTCCCTTCTTAATCTTTGTTGGTAAGAGAGGCACATTATCTGTGGGAAGCTGGTGGTGGGTGACAAAGACAAGCAGAAAAGAAAATTGATGAAATAAAGGATGTCAGAGGAGGGAAACATACAGGAAAACTTTGAAAGGTAATTAATTAACCTCTTTACTTCGTGCATAGATTAAAGTGAGCATATAATCCTCAAAATCAGTTTAAAATGCTTCTCTTCTAATTCAGCACTATTTTACTGAAATGTAAATTCTTGCTGAGAAGAGCAGGATCATTCAGATCAACCCTAGCATGTACATTAATCCATTTGATTTTTTTCCCATGTTTTCTTTTTCTTCAGAATTTACTCTGGTACCTTTTATGCTTGGGAGCAGTGTCTGTTCACAGAGAGAGCACAGCACAGGTTGAAACTAGTCATGTTTGGCTATTTGGACAGAGAAGAGGAATCTGCAGGGGGGGCCCATGCTCATTGCCTCTGTTTGGGAAGCTCAAAGCATTTCCTGAGTCCAAGCAGGTTGCTGTGGAAATATGCAGTTGGAAGCAGGCCAAAGTGTTGCTGCTGAATTGGTGATAAAAATCCTCCTCTGCAGCAGGAAACAACAGTCCAGCTCTAATACTCCACCCTTTAGCTCTGCCCCTCCAAACCCATAAACTTCCAGCTGTGGAATTCTTCACATATACTGATTTTGTAGGCTTTTTGTGAAATAGTGTGTATTTCAGCTCTGTTTTTATACGAAGTCAGATTTCAAGAAATGTGGTCACCTAATTCCATTTTCCAGTGCCTTCTGAAGCTTTTATGTGAATAAGTCCAGAGTGTCTTGTTTTAAACCCTGGTAGGTTCACTATAGCTAGAATTAAGAGTTTTAAAATAGTGAGCAGAAAAAAAAATTTGTCTTAATTTGTCAAAGTTCAGTAAGTTGAAATACTGAAAAACAAATAATGAGATTGAATCAAACAGTTTTCATGTTATTTGGCCCCCAGAGGAGTCCTTGAAAAGGGAGGCAAATGTAGGTCTTGGGCACCATTATAGCTATGTGATTTTGATGTGTCAGTTAACATGTTTTGTTACAAATTAGCAGAAATTATGAAGGCATCTTTAACTCCACAGGACAGGTGTCTGGATGGGGATTTATTTGTCTTGCCCATGCGTAAGTGTTGCATTCATCCTGTCCAACTTTTCTCGAATGTTTCTAAAATGAGCTACTTCTCCTTGATGAAGCATGCAAGTTAATAATGTAGCAAGTGAAATATGTACTGAATATGGTACACAAGGTATTCAGAATAGTGAATGAAAAGAAGCAATTGTTGCACGTTCCAAGAGCAGTAATTGGAAGGGACTGATGATTGATTTTTCTCTAAAGGCAAGATTAAATAGCAAAATACAGCATTGTGAAAGTTTCCTCCCTGATTTAGAGTGAATTTTGATCAAAATGACAAGCCACCTCAGAATTTCCCATGGAAGTTCCATGGCACAAAGCCAGGAAGTTGTATTTTCAATACACAGAAATGCTTTAATATGGTTTTTATGTGGTTTCTCTGTAGTAAGTATTTTGGATTTCCACAAAGAGATTTTTTTTTTTTTCATGAGGATAGATTTTAGCCATGCAAACTACATTTGATGTTTCCATTTTCCAAGCTCAGTGAAACTGCACTGTTTCATCACTCCCTTAAAATCTGAAATAGCAGATTAGGATCAGTATAGAGATCATGGTGGGGGGACATCTGCATATTTATGTATTTGTATTTATGGGTGTGTGTTTATATGTAACTTGCTAGAAACTGGATTGTGGGCATTTTAGATCTCATATACAAGACCACAGAAAGAATCATCTTCCAAATAAGAGGCAAGGCATATTCTCTACAGCTCTAGGTAGAACATTAGTTCTTAATGGTGCATTGTCAGCCTAGGTAGTCTCTGTAGCCCACATACATTGTCTGTGAACCTGTCTACTTTGTACCAAATGTATTGAATGCATGCAAGACCCCGTGTACTCAGGAAAGCTTTATAAAATAGTACTTTGTCAACATTCTCCAGAATAAACAGGATTTTAAACTAACAGCTCTAAAGTACCTGAGGACATGAGCACATCTGTTGGAAGGTCACAATAGCTTGTAAGAAGGACTATGATCAATCTGTGCTCAGTTGTAGATAAAAAACAGGTGTTTGAATCTGCTGAGAAGGGGAAGCTTTGGAATGAGTGTGATGGGAGCAAACGGTGTTACAGTATGTGCTTAAAGAAGCCGGTAGGTTCACATCTTGTTAGGTGTGTCTTTTTTGCTGCATTTGCCTGAACAGTGAGTGTGTGCCATGAGACTGTGGATTTAAGCTTCTTGCCAGCCAGTCCAGAGTTTTGGAGTAAACAGTAGCCATATTATTCCGAACTAATCAATATAGTTAATGAAATAAAATGTATTCAGGATTTGGTGCTGGATCTTGTTGCCTAGGAAGTCACTGGCCATTCTTATCTCTGCCTAAATGACAGTCACCAATGTCATCAGTAGTATCCTGGTTGCCTTCAGAGGAAGACCAAAACAAAGAAAAAGGAAACAAGCCAACAAAACAGGTACAGATCACTGAAAATAGTAGAAGTATTTCATGAGGCTTAGGTAGCCACTGGTTGCTGATCCAAGTTATTCTGTGAGATGTTTTTTACTAAGATGACTACAGACATAAACATGCACAGTTTTCCCTGGCAAAAAACACAGCAGAATTTCAAGTGTTAGACCCAGAATTTTTTGAAGAAGTTTGGTGGTTGGTACATTATTTAAGAAAAGCAAGAGGTGCCAAACTGGCCCAAAGATGTGTCAGCTGTTTGTTCTTCTGCCATAGACAGTGTCAGCTGAGGCCTTGGGAACTTAATTTAGCTGATAATAGAACCACTGATTTATAATTTAGTCTGAAGGTTCCTGCCTAGGGTCGAAGTAATAGACAGCTGTGGATATAATGGCTTCAGACACAGGGTCTGGGTGCATCTCCTCAGCCTGTGGTGCCTTTCCCTACTTCTGTGCTTGACCTAGACCATTCCTTGTGGACTCTCTAGTCTACCATCACAGGAGTTCATATCACTACTTGGTGTATTGTGTTTGGGCATGAATCCTGCTAAAAGCGTTACCGAAAATCAGTAAAAATAAAAACTCCTTAACACTAGTGTAGCATTAAGAAGCAAGCATTCTTTATTCAGCCAGATGCATGAGGGTATATCTCCTCCAAAATTGTGCATGCTGAGTACTGTTTAGGTACTATATTTTACATACATATTCATAGGTTTTCCCAGAAGAAACATATATATGATAGTGATTTCCTGTAAAATGTTGTAACTGGGCTGGTTGCTTTCCAGTTCTTCTTTCTATAGAATAAGCATTTTGCATTCTGTAGGCCAGTGGTTTTTGAAGAATAAGCATTGTATTAACCCACCAGTTTCAAACAATTTTTAATCTGGCAACAGAAGTACTTCTACAAAAAGTGTCTGTATGTCTGGGCCTTTTAAGTAGAATCAGTTCATTCAGTAATGACATTTAAAAGAAAATGGGTATGAAGCATAATGCAGAGGTGGGACTTAAGGTGAACTTTTGCTGATGCAGAAATTTGTCAAAACTCTGCAAGAAGTAAGTCTACTACTTTCTGCATCAAGAAGAAAAGTATCAATTAATTTATTAAATTTGTTTTTGCAGTCTAAGTTATATTCAGCTGTAGAACGTGGTCCTCATTTATGGTGGGTGCCACACTGGGGTATGTAAAGCCCACTGAAGAGTTGTCATTGTTCATCACCAACTCTGGTAGTTTTGCCTCCAGCCACAGCCCTGAAGCCATGATGCAGAAGCGCTGCAAAATAGTTGGGCAAGTTTGAGGTCTGACCTGATCCAATGTAGCTGGGACTTCCAGAAAGGAAGAAGAGCTGGTTTAGTTCATGTCAGATGTTCAAGGGATACCACCACCTTTTGGGGATTTTTGATCCATGTGGAAATGACCCACTATATTACCTTAAGAGCTGGGGTGGGGCATCTTTCCTAAAGGTCACAATAAAGACATTTTTGGCAGTAAAAAGTCTATGTGGCAAGTCTTCTAATCCATTTCAACTTCCACATCAGGGGATCCTGGGTATATATCTCAGTGTTCCACTCAGGGAATCCTGTTCTTTCCATGGATGCCTGCATACACCCTAGGAGCTCGTGTGTAGTGCAATGCCCTGCTGACCAGGAAAGCCTTGTGTGCCTGTGCCAGGTGATTCAGTGCTTCACAAAGACCTCTTAGCTCTGGATCACTTGTTGTTAAAGCACTGTCACAAGCTTTTAGGCCATGTGAGATCACCAGATCAGGGCTGAAGTGTACATATGGATAGTTTTAAAACCAAAACACTGAAACTCCCTAGGTTTGTATTCCTACACACAGTGAGTTTCTAGTGTTTTGTTGGGGTCTTTTTCCTGCTTGAGAAAAAGCAGTCTCTGCCCCTGTAAGGAAACACCTTGCATTAAATATTCTTTCATTGTCCTAAACTTGAATTATGGATTTCTGCTGCCATCACAGGAAGACTACTTGGTCAGACATGCTGGAGGAACACATCTCCATTTCTCCTTTATAGTGATATGTGTGGGACATTTCTCAGTGTTAGAAAAGGCACTGAAAGTGGACTGCCAATGTACCCAAGTGACTACTACTGCTGTTAGTGGTATTTGTTAGGTATTTTCGAGATTGTTGTTCTATTAACAAGTCTATTTGTAAAGTCTCATTCACACATTCCCGTGAATACGGACACACTATGGGAAAACAAAAGCTATTCCCTTCTGGTTTTAGACATGATACTTAACTTGGAATATCTCTTGAAAAAAAACCCTTAAAATTAAGCCTTTTCTGTTTAGTCTACCCTAGCCTGTTACCTTGCGGGCAAAAAAAGTTGAATTATCAGGAAAAGTAGATAAGTGTTCTGTCTTCAAAATTTTCTTCTTGTTGTTAAACTTTCTGGTCTTCCAGCCTTCTTTTCAATAAAGGTTTACAGTTGATATTTCAGTTGTTTGGCCATTACCACAAGGTTGTGAGGATTACTCACTTTCCAGCATTTGTCCAGTTTCTTGCAACTTGGCTTTGGGGACTTGGAGTTATTTTCCTCATGAATGAATTTTCAGCAATGGAGACACTAAGTTTAATTCTCTGGCAGGAAATGGCTTCATATCTCTCTATTTCTGTCTGACATATCTTCTCCAAATAACCTTTGGTTTACTTTCCTCAGGCATTTTTGAATCTGTTGCTTCTCTTAAACTGAAGAGATTCTGAAATCTTTGGAGTCCATATCTTAGTATTCATCTCTTGTGTAAATGTTAAATCAGTTTAGGCTCTATATTTGTCCATGAATCTAAGTCTTCTTAAAACTTCACCTTCGCCCACAGCACCAATGGCTTTTGGCTTGGGATACATCTCCAGCACAAGAAATGAAAATGTGTGTCGTTCTAAACTGATGTTTTTTTCTTCTTTTTCTTCCCTGTAGCCTCGTCATGTATTCAACATGCTGAAGAAGTATGTGCGTGCTGAGCAGAAAGACAGACAGCACACTCTCAAGCACTTTGAACACGTCCGCATGGTAGACCCAAAGAAAGCTGCCCAAATCAGATCTCAGGTAATCCCCACTGATGGTTTGTGAGGTTGTGTTAGTTCATAACTGTTGTGAAATTTCTGTCAACCTATTTTTTAAAAAATACCCAACTCCTTTCTGTGGACATCTTCAAATGCAATAAAAAATAATCTGCTTTCCATGAGAAGATTTAAGCAAAGTGATATAGTAGTGTGGGTATGATTTTTCTTCTGAGAAGAACTAAAACCAGGTTTTCTGTTTATCTGGACAATGAGTCAGTCATGGACATGTCCTGAGGAGCCTTCCAGAGCATTAATGCTGAGAGTCTTTGTTAGTGCTTTGGTAAATAATACCTCTGTATTTAATAAAACATCAGTATTAGATTTAGCAACAACACATGGTTGTGCTTCCCTCAGCTGAAGCAGCAGAACCAGAAGTGGTGTAGCCATCTGACTGCAACCTTTCTGTAGTCATTGCAGAGGCACTTGTAATGTCTATAAATGTGATTACTGCGATGTGCTCGAGTTTAATGTGTTCTTTTAAAATAGGCACTGTAGTTCATGGCATTTAACTGCTGAATGTTACTGTAGTCCTCAATGCATATGTTTTGGAACAGCTTTTATCTTGCCTTCATAAATCATAGAGGGTGAGAAAGCAAAAAGAAAACACCGAAGATTGAAGATGTAGCTGGCTTTCAAAACAGCAATTAAAATTGGAGTCACAATGGATAAGCTGTAAAATCAGTGTGCTGGAATCTGTGGGATCTGCTGCTGTTCCCTCTGTAGGATTCAATGGCAGGCACTGTTCCAGCCAGTTTTTGAATTGACTGACATCACTAAAAGAAAAATCAAAACCATGTACCTCCCTGGATGGCAGAGTAGATTTTCAAACACCTATTTCAGCCAAATGTGTACATTGAGATCATCCTGTCTTGAAATTGCTGGAGTGAGAAATGCATACTTCTAAAAGTCTTCTGCAGTGACTGTTTTCTTTGCCTTGTGTTAAGCATCTAATGTGACTTTTTTTTTTCCAAGTCACTGGATTATTTAATAACAAAAATCAGTGGAATTTTGCAGAGTGCAGGTTGTGTGGCAGCACTGGTGAAGAATAGAAACTAACATATCAATACAAGAAGTGCAGTGTATTGCCTAACATGTCATTGTAGGAATGAGTATTGATATAGCATCTTTGCATCTTGAATTGGTCAGAAGGTTGGGGAAATGTAGCCTGGAAGCTCTGTTTTTGAAATGTTTTTCAGTGGAAAATGGAAAACAAAATATTTTGTCCAAAAGCCTAAATATCTTGTTCAAAAGCATAAGTATTTTATTTGGATTTGAAGAAATCATGCTGCTGTTTCATTAAAATTGCTGTCTGCGACTCATTTTACTTGTTAGGCCTAATTATCCCATCAGTCTTTTAAGTCTTTTAAGATGCACCTCAATTTCTCCTACTGAAGAAAGGTGATACATGTGAAGAGTACCCTGGGGGAGCACAGATCATGTGATGTCATAACTCAACCCATAACAATGTGCAGGCACTTGAGGCAATAGAGCTGTAATCACATGAGAGGATGCAGTAATGCTTCTGGGTGGAAATATTTTTGTTTGCAGCTGAAAATGTTGGCAAATGTTTTTACAACCCCTTTTTCTTCTTCTTTCGAGAGCTGTTTCTTTTTGCAGTATTTGGATTAGAAAATAAATGAATAAATAAATAAAACCAAACACCTGAAACATTCTGATGCAGTAATCACTGTGCCTCTCTTGGTTTACGTGTTATGTGAAAATTTATGAGTATGGGCAAATGTAAATGTTGCTGAAAGAAGAATGAGGCTGTGGATTTCTGCCACAATAGCTGCTTGTGTGCATGTTCTGCCCCACAGCAAATGTAAGCCCCTACTTTAAATTACTGCATTTCCATGAGAATTCAGGTGGTTGCTATGGAAGAGCATCTGGAATGCTATTTTTGTAGCAGCTGTAGGAGAGAGGTGAGTTTTGTAATGGGTTTGACAATTTTGGTACATAGAGCATACTGAAATCTTATACCTGCACAAGTGAAAACTGTCTTGCTTCCTATAACCTATAAAATTTGTGATAATGTCAAATTATCCATAGTATTCCCTTCCTTCAAATACTTTTGTTTCCATAGGTTATGACACATCTACGTGTGATATATGAACGCATGAACCAGTCTCTCTCCTTCCTCTATAATGTGCCTGCTGTGGCAGAGGAGATCCAGGATGAAGTTGGTATGCAAACTACTAATGTAGAAAAAGACATATATTTCTGTGATGAGAAATTATCATTAAAAGCAAAAATACATCATCTCACTTTTCCTATTGATATACTACCTCAGCTGAACAATAGAAGCGTAAACCTGCCAATGTTCTTAAATTTTGAATTAAATTATAATGAACCCTTGGAAGACAAATCCTGTATAACCCATGCAGTGGTATCATCATATTGTTGTTTTCCCTGAAATATGTTAATTGGTGTTTGGAGCCTTCCATGCTATAGGGATGCACCAATTGACAATGAGATGTAGCAAATCCTATCCTTCGGATATTTAATTTACATGGTAAGTATTTACATGATATAGACAGTTTGGAAATCCTACAGCTGAAAAATTGGTTGCAGAACCAAGCATCTGAGAAAAGTGTAGGTATCAGCTTGGCAGCATCCTTGTGGTCACGCACTTAGTTCTTGGTTAGTTATCAAATTGATATCTCTGCTCCTCCCATTTTTTCCAGCATACAAGCTGGACTGTGGATGGATCGGGTAGCAGCAGTCCCATGTTTGCCTCTTCCCTGAGAGTAATGGCAGATAGCTGTGAGGGAGACTGGCCTTTCTTTCCATCCAGATTCCTGCCTTGGCTGTGGCATTGCTGCAGCACAGAGATCACCAGCACAGCACTCAGACTGTGCTGTGTGCTGCTATTGCAGCAAGGCAACTGCACTCAGTTTTGGACATTACGTTGCTAACGTGTGTCTTCAGGAAAAATAGCACATAGTTAAATGTAAAGGCCAGAGATGGGCCAGTTGGTTTTGGAGCAGCTTTTTTCACAAGTTTTAATACTCTGCCAAATGGCAGTTAATGTATTAGTTTCACTAATAACCAGCTTCAGCTGACTAAATAAGTCACCGATTTCTTCAAAACACAAGGGAGGGAGGAATGCAATAAGATTAGGATGCATTTAGGACACAGGGAGGGGATGGACAGGGAGTAGTGGTGAATTCATTTGCCCAAAGTATATGTTCCAATGGAGATGTGCTTCTGCTTGAGAGGGCTGGAGATGAGATCAAGAAGTTGTGGAAGGGATTGGGAGGCAGCCAAAAGATAACTGGTTAGTAATTGTCCTTAACCATGTGTTTCAATGCTCCACAGTTATAAGGCACAATCAACAATCTCAGTCTGTGGGTGTAGAGTTATTCAGGGAGGAACAACATCTTGTTGATAATTTGAAAGCATATCATTTCTGTAGAAAGATGTCACTACTGCCAGGTCTTTGAGATGCTCAGTTAGTTTTCTTTATGCACCGCTATCATTCCCGTGGGGTTTTTGCATCAAATTTCAATTTCTTCTGTTCCTGGTAATGTTAATGCTTGTTGCTGAGGATATGCTTGTAAATTTTGTTCTCCTTTCTAAGTACTAAAATGGAACAAGAATTTCAGAATCTTTGAAGTGACATGAGTCCAAAAGTCTATTAACTGCTGGGTGGTTTACAAGAATCTGGCTTCTGATCTCAAATGTAATATTAATTTTTAGGGGGAAAAAAGAGGCTAAAATTAGTAAGGTATTATTTTCTAATAAGTTGAGAGCAGCTAAGAAATCACAAAGAAAATGTCTGTCACAGTCTCTTGAGTAGTTTTTCCTTACCTTGATTTTCTTTTTTTGTGGTTCAGGGTGTGCTAAAAACTATTAAAAGCATTGCAAAGTTTAAAGCAATTAAAACAAAGTTCTCATAACAGGGAGTTGCTAAGCAGCACAGATTAAAGTACTATCTTTTCTGGGCAAAACATCAGATCTAGATAAAATATTTTTCCATAATGAAATGTCTTTCAGTATCAACATGCTTCTTGTTGATAATTTTGTCTGTATACTTGGTTTTACATGTTGGTTTAAACGAAAGTTTGTGGAGGTCATTCCCATCTGTTCAAGGAGACAGTATCCTTCTAGCTTTGAGCACTGATCAGCCTGTTTCAAATTCTGTTCTGAAATTACTGAATTTCTTAGTCTCTGTACTCTTCCTAAATCCATGGAAAAGGACATCTATTACAGCTGCACAATCTGTGGAGAAGTAAACTTCAAATAAAACTTCACTTTGTAGCATTCCCAAGAAATATTACAACTCTCATTAAAAAGACAAATGTTTCATTAAATACCTTTTGTTGGAACCATTGACTTAGAAAGTCTGAGTCAGTAGAAAATTTGAAAAATAAACGAGGTGAGAACATCTCACACACAGAGTGTCTGAATAATAAATTACGTATAAGGAGATATGGTTGAAAATAGTTTTAGTTCATTTTCTTTGTTCATTATAGTTTTAGTTTCTGGTTCACTCTGCTGCAGAGGTCTTAATGAACAGTTTTTACCATGAGGAATGGATAATCTTTGCTTTAGACAACAGAGCTCTGACAAAGGTTAGTTTTTCCCAAAATCTAACAAGTAGCTCTATGAGCAGCAATATAAATGAGATCTAGTTTGCTGTGAATTTGTACTGTGGGTTTAATTCCTCTTACATCTAATATGGTGCTGGTTTTCAGTCAATTTTTCTCATTGTTAGAAATATTGTGACCTATTTTTGCACAGCTGATCAGATAAATCACAGTCTAGCTGTTGGACATTTGAAGTTTCCTTAAAATACAGACTACGTTTGAAGTTCCTACCTTAAATGGCAGGCTCACAGCCATTGTTTTAATGTGCGGAATCCAAAACTAAAAATCCAGCTTCTATGCTTAAAACAGGCTTTTATGCATTTTAAGAGCAGCCTTTTCTTGTTATTTTCGTAAGTCCAGCAAAGATGGTGCAGGAATTTAGGGTAAAATTTAAAAGAATTCTAGTCCTTACCTGCAGGTATCCATCACCAGCTGATGTCCACTGGCTTTAACAGTGGGTGTCATAGGAGCATATAGATAGCTGGAAGACCCATCGCACTCCAAAGGGTAGAAAACTGCACTTAAATTAAGTGAGGGCTTTCTTCCTAAGTGTTTGACCAATGTGTAATGTGCAAATGCCCCATTAGGGTTTCAAGCACCATAATGTAGCAGCGAATTCCAGATGTGTGAGGAAGGATGTTGCTGGCTGTCTCTTGTTCATGTTGGGGCAGGGGAAAAAGAGCTAGTCTGAGAGTTTCAGAAAGAGGTCACCCAACCATGGCTGTTCTGACAAAGCTTGCAAAGAAGCAGCAGGTCATTTGGGTAGGAGACTGTTTGGCATTCTGGCTGCAAATGATTTCTCAAGGGACAGGGATGCAAATGTGCTAAAAACCAGGTCACTCTTGGCCATTGATGTAGTTCTTGGCGATAAATGGAGTTTCATATGAGCAGGAGTATGCCCCATGAATAGAAGAGTGGCACAAAAAACATCTCAGCAGAGTATTTGCCTACCTAGGTATTTGTACTCACCTTTTTTCTCTGATAAATCTCATATACTATTTAGTATGTATGGAAACCCAGAAAAAGCAATAGCAGGCTTTAAGAGAAATCAGCAGTTCCTTTGAGCACATCCTGCTTTAAATCCTTATTTGATTAGATTGCTTATCCATGTATGTAAAAGGCAATTTATTGCAGAGAGTGGCACAGCAGGCACAGCTTCTGAATCAGAAACTACGTCAGAGCTTTGTGCATCAGTCACATGGGCAGGCAGTGATCTGAATTTTTAATTCTGTCTTTGCTACTTGTTTCCAAACGGATGTCCTCAGTTTCAACTTTTCTAGCCCACCAGTGAGGAAATATTAAGCACTGTAGTAATACCACAGCAGTATTGTATCTAAGCTCAGAAGCATTCAGTTATGAGCAAAAAGTAAAATAATATTATTTCATCTGACACTTGACAAATAAAATCAAGCTATTGTTATTTTATTATTCTGTTCCACTCTGCCTGTCCTGTTCTTCTGCAGCATGTTCTGGATGCCACACCCACATTACGTGCCTAGAAGAGAAGGCAAACCCAGGCTGGCCCCAGATCAGTGCCTGCTTTCAGATATATGCAGCGTGCTGTGGGTCATGTACTATATTAAGCATTTGTGTGCTCCAGCTTAGCAAGACAAAATTTGAAACAAGAGACATTTGCCTCTTGACATTTGCCTTGCAACTTCCTTTGAGGATTTTTTAAGTGTTTTTAGAAACAGGACAAGCTGCAGACTCAAGATGTCTGATGACTTCCTTTCTTTTAACACTTCCTCTTTAATCATCAGACCCAATACCTGTCTGAGTGGAGGGCAAAGTTAGCGCTAACCTCAGCTGGTTCTGGTCTTTCAGCATTTATTAAACTAATTTTTGATTCCTTGTTTCTAGCTTGTAATTTTGACTTGTAGTCAGTCCACAGCCTTGCTGCATTTCTTGCCATGAGTTGAATTATGATGCTGTTCCAAATCATTCTGTGGTATCCTTCTTAAGAGGTTTAAGGGCATCAGTTTCTTGCCGCAGGCTGACAGTTCAAAAAACACAACCAGAGTGGCATGGGGACTGATACTGCAAAACCAAAACACACTCCTGGAGATTTTGCAGAAGGAAGTTCTGTGTCTTGTCTTGTTTGGTGCCATTCCTTTTGTGATTGTTTTCTTCATCCTCTCCCTTAAAATGCTATGTTTTGAATATGTAATTAGTAATGTCTTTCAGACTGCAATGGGACTTCTCAGTGTCTCGTTTTTCTGTAACTCTTCCTTGTCTTTCTGTCTTAAAATTTAGCTGATGGGAAGAATTCCACCTTCAAAAATGTTAAAGATGTTGAAGCAATACTTAGGATTTCTGAACCTTTATTTGAAGTTGGGTTGCCATATCAAGGCATCAGAATAATAAAGGGAAGTTGACATACATTGACTGTGTCAAAAGCTTGTTTAAAGGTTTCCAAGGGTATTGTAATGGGATCATACAGAATGGTGTAGTTCATATCGAGTAAGAACAGTAATTACCTTGTAACTCAATTTGAGTGTGTTAGACTAGAAAATTCTTAAAATTGCTTTTTGTTTGTGGAGGTGGCAGTTCTAGGCTGCTTAATAGGAACCCGTTCTAGCCTTCCTCTAAAACTAGAGGCAAAAATACTGGTAGCATCTGATTCATGCTAAAATGTCATGCATCAGAGTGCTTACAATGCCTTAGGTTTTTTTTTCTGGTAAAGTAAAACAGTGCTGTTGAGGCATGGGTAAATGAATTAGCACTCCAGGATTTATGTGCACTGTGACAGACCATGTTCAGTGAACTGGCATAGAGAAAGATAAGGAATAGTCACCAGTGGTGCTCATCCTCAGGGCAGTTGGGTTTTGCACCAGTTGACAAACGTACTTCATCCAGACAATGTAAATAGAGTGAGCGGTTGCAAAAACCCGTAGCTGAGGAAAGCTGGACAATTCCTGTTCAGTTTTATACTTGCTGCGATTCTGGAGATCAATGGAATTGTCATTTCTAAATTGCCCCAGGCACTTGGCTAGTACTGTGTAGGAGAGTGTTCAATTCTGGATGCAAGGAAACATCATCTTTGCCAAAGCAGAAGTATTGAATTTCCGCCCTCATCTCTTTAAAACCAGCACATTTTTCTGTGACAGCAAGTCTTCTGTTGAGATTTGTTGGCTATCTACACCACACAGAAATTTCTCAGTAAACTTTAAACAGAGTTTCTGGAAGTAGGACAATTGTATGTAGGTCTTACCAAAGGTTCTGTAAAACCTGCCTTCTAGTTTTAAAGAGCCTGTTTGATGTGTCTGTGCTGTGTCATACAAGCCCATGTTCCTGCCCTTCTGCTCTGGCCTTTGTGCCCATAAGTATAATGCAACTGGAACATGCAGTCAAAAGCAGCCTTCACAGAATGTGTATTTGCACAGGTACCCTGAAGTGACTTCCAGCACTAACTATGCCTGTGCTTTCTCCCCGTAATTGATTTGATGTGTTTATGTGTATCCAGTAACCTCAGCTTTCTGAAGAAAAATTTGAATTTTCTGTGAAGTGGTTATTTACCTTTAATATTCCCCCTTGGAGGCCTGTAGCATTCAGTCAAAAAGATGATTTGTTAGGATTCTAGCAAAATATATATTGCTGCATCAGTGGTTAAAAATAGCGGAGTTCTTCCACAAAAGCAAATTAATTCTGTGTTAAACTTTCCACAGCATCATTGAGATAGATTTTGTATGCTTAAATATTGACATATGGCACAGGTGGAGTACCTGATGAGCAATTAAGACCTTTTCCACCGAAGGACATTTTTTTTTAAAGCATTTGACTAATTCGTATACATATATATACACACACTTAAGCTTTTTTTTTTTCCAAGTGTTGTTTTTTTCTTTAATCATCACAAGCCAATGGTCTTTACTAAGCTATCAGTTTTGCTACTTTGTTATCTCTATAAAATATTCTTACAATTATTTAAATACCATAAATAATAAGATGACATTTGTTGGAGCAGGGTGATGTATGATATTTATGTAGGGAATCAGCCAATGTCACAGAAGCACAGAATGGTTGAGGTTCGACGGAACCTCTGGAGGATGGAGGACATCTGGTCCAGTCCCTCTGCTAAAGCAAGGCCACCCATAGCCAATTGCCAGTGCTTGGTCACCCTCACAGTGAAAAAGTATCTTTTATGTTTATGTTTAAGAGACTCAGCTCTGTCTGCTAGTAAAATATGTCCTTTGCTTCAGTGCAGGAGAGAAGGGAAAAAATCCTGGAAACAGATCCAACCTTTTCTTTGTCTAAGCATCTCTTAATTTTTGTCAGGATTATTTAACTGTCATAGAAAATTAGGCGGAGAATTGTAGATGATTAAAATAGATATAAGTGCACTTCACTAATGCTGATGTTCTGAAGTGCTTTCATTAGCAATGTGCTATATCCTCCCCATCTTTTGTAGTTAAATGGGCTATTGTGTCCTATCATGGGCACTAATGTTCTCTAGAAAAGACATGAATCCTCATTTTTGTGTGCACAAGCCCTCTTTCTATCTCATAAATATTGAGAACATGACTTCAGACAGTAAAAGAGCCAGCTTCCTCCAGGGCTCACAGATACTGGGAAAAGGATAAGTGGTTTCAGGTGGCTTTGGATTGGGGTGGCTTTTTCATCAGGGAAAGATATGGGACATCTTGTTTTCCAGTTCAGAAATTTAATCAGAATAAAAAGTTAATAAAAGTGACTAATTTTATTAAGGTAATATTTTCCTCTGGTTTGAGTAATGCTGTTCTGTTTCTCTTGCACCTCTAAAAAATCTGGTCTCATGATCCAGGTGTTAGAACTGAAAACTGATAATAATCGTAACCTGTAATTTACAAACAAAGTAATTTTTAAATTTTCTGAGTATCTGCTATTTCAGCGAGTATTTAAATCTTTCACTCTAAATAATCCATCTATTTGCAGGAGAGGTTTAAAGGTGTTGCCTTGATTTTCTTCAGGAGCTGATGGCGAGAGCACTCTGCCCTGCATTAATAGATCCTTCTTGAAGACCTTATTCTGTGTCCTTTCCATTACTCTGGCCTGAAGTATTTTTTTCATAGACACTTCTCTTTTAATAGCAAGTTGCCATCCACAGTACAGATCCCACAGGGAGTTCACAATCATGAGACCACTCTGGGCTCACAGTGGCAACAGGCTGAGGTTGAGACAGTGTCCACTTAACAACTCCTTTTGATACCCGTCTAGAAGAGTCTACAGTCTATGGTCACCTTGTGCACAATGGAAAAAAATGCATTAAACTTCGAATAATTGTCCAATTATTGGTTGTACTCTTTCCTATTTTTTTTATTTGATTGGATACACATGGAAATACAGATTTGATCAGGATTTTCTTCTAAATCACCAGTCATTTTCTGGTGTCATGAAGACAATAGACTGGGAAATTCTGTCTTGGAGAGCCTTGTTTCTGCTAGTACTGGGGTTATAATTGTATGAAAATGTTGTATTTATAGGAGTGTGTGTATTATTTTAAATCGGAATACTGGATATATTTGATTTTAGAAAGCATTATAGGTCAGGATTACCTTATAGCTACAGATTTGCTCTGAATTGATTTCCTGTTCTTTTGTGTTTTCAGTGAAAAGTCAAAAGCCAAGCACTCATTTTTGAGATGATATAGATAAAACATGTGGTGGTATCAAAATTTTTTTAAGTCTGCTTTTACTGTTATGAAGCAGAATGGCTTCTCAGCCTTTCTCATTAGTATTTCCTGATAATTGCTTCTAACGTTACGCTTTAAGGAACTCATATGTTAGTTCATCATGTGCCAAATTTAAGATGTCATTCTTTTTTCTTTTTTTTTTTTTTTGGATAGAAAACTAAAGTCTGAAAACATCTTCCAGTTGTCCAGCTTTCAGATACGATCTGAGAGCAGGTGACTTTCCGAATGCATAGCTTCAGTCAGAGGGGAGGCTCTGGCTTGGTAAAATGTTGCCCGCTTACGGAAATGTCATTATGCTGAACTCTTGGAGATTTTCTTGATACACTGAATATATGTGCAATTTTTTTCATAAATATGTCATCTTTAATAAATTTCGTGATGTACTGAAGCAGCCTAAAACTGTGGGATCACAGACTGTAAAACAAACAAAGGAATAATCTTAATTCTTACCTGCTGGCAAATTGCAAGTGTCCAGTGAGAACCAGTTACAGACTGTCTACACAAGCTAATATAGTTTTATATATAATATATTACAGCGCTATAGTGTTAGTCTCTGGAATGTTATTCAGAGGAATTTCAATAGAAGGAGCAAGAAATGGGAAAGAAATGGAAGTGCTAAAGTTGCGATTTTTAAAAAAAAATTATTAGAGGCATGTTCTTTTTAGCGTGGTTCTAATTATTGAAGCTATCCTCAAGTTCAAATGTGTATTTTTTCTAAAGTTAGGTTCTTAGCCAGCAAGGTGTTTTCTAAGGGTATGGGATGCTTATTCTCTTATTAACTTCTAGAAAAAATCTTTTAGGTCAACTCTTTCATGATACCTTAAATGTTCACTTTCTGAGAATTTGAAAAAGGCAAATTCTTTTCAACTTACTGAACAAGATTTTCATACACATAAGAAATTTCTGAAATGTGGAGGGTTTTGGCTGCTTCTTGCTCTTGCCCTAGTGGTGAAGTCTCTGAAGGACAGAGAATAAGAACTATGGAATGCTATTTTCCATGGTTCTTGCTCTTTCTGTTTCCCTTTAGCCCTGAGGGAGAGACATATTGCACTGAAGAAGTTTCCAGATAAAAAGACCTGTGGCATAATTTCACAGGCTGAGCAGGAGATGAGTAGAAAGCTTGGATCTGATGGGTTGGTCATGTTTCTCTGTCAGTATGTCTGAGCCCTGAAGGTTGGGCTCATTTCCAGTATTTCACAGGAATGATCTACCATAGCACTCCTCTGTCATCATGTTCAAAGCATGCAGGCAACAAAGTCGCTCCTCCACCCTCCAGCAGGCAGGTCACTTTCAATAACATTCTCATCAGAGTCTCTCTCTAAATTATATTTGACTCGTACTATACAAATGAATTAGTTCAGGACTGAATACCACACAATCGCGTTTTGCAGCTTGATAATGTTATAATTATGACTCATAGCAGTATGTAACATCGTGGTCGTACAGTGCTTGATTCAGCAAAACATCTTAAAATGACAAAATACTTGAAATTCAATGGAGCTTCACTCTGTGGTAAGGCACAGGAGGTCCTGTTTCCATATTTACCAGTTTGGGGGAGTTTTGATTCATACAGCGCTGACAAGATGCAGACATTCAAAGTTAGTTAAAACCTGGCTGCATTACATCAGTGCAAGTGCTTTAGAAAATAACATGACATATTGAATTAGCCCATAAAGTAGGCGTACAGTTGAAAGCTGCAGCTGAACATGTTACCTCGTACCACATGCACTGTAATAAATGATTGTGTTGGTATTCTTAGTGAATCCTAATTGTGGCATACAGCATGTGCATGACTGAAGATCCCTTCAGACTGGATTAAGGCAATATGTGTGCCAGTGCAAATGAAGCTGTTGCTGTGACTCAATCGCTCTGTAATTTCTGCTGTTAAGAAGAACGGGGGGGTTGCTGACATTGCAGTTTTGTCATTTGGAAAGCACATGCTCAAAAGCAACTAACGTTGGGAAAAACTCATGTGCAGTTCAGACTCAATGGTCACTGATGATAAGTGAGGCAATAAGACTCTGCATTTGTACAAGTTTATTTGAGCTGGTTCCAAGCCCATCTTTGTTAAATCAAGTATATGTTCTACCACGTAGATGGCATTTTACAAATGAAGTTTGATGTTGGGTCAAAACTATGGCATATAATTTGGTGATATTTTAACTAGTCCTAATTAGAGGTGTTTTGGGTGCACTTCATTTCTAATCTGGTTTAAGAAATTGTTTTCCAAAACTTCCACAATTACAATTGCTAATTTTAAAGCTGCTTTTCAAGTAAATACAATGGTCTTGCACATAATAGTGATTGCAGAGCTTTTCATCTAGTAGATGGACTCCTTGAAAACACAACAAACAAATATTATAGTTATTTTTGGAAAATTTAAACAATAAACTATGAACTAAATAAAAATTATGGTTTGAAAGATAGCTAATGGGTTGCTGGCATTCTAGGACAGCAAGAAAAGCTGTTCCATACGAAATTCTTGTCATTATAGCTGTGCCAGTTAAGGGCTGGGAAGTATGTCCCAGAGTTCAACACTGGAAACAATGTTGTGTGACAGTAAAAGTAGATAAGGTTTCAACATAACATGGGTTTTGCCACTCCAAGACTTCATCAGCTTTGTTGGGATTTGTCATGATATCTTTTCTAGCACAGTGCTATTTGCAAAGATTTGCAAATAGAACTGTGGTCTTGGGGCATTGTAGACAAATAGCTTCTAACAATCCAGTATTGACCAGAAGATTTTGTAGTAAATTTTATTTCTTTTCTTCAGCTCTTTCTTTGCTTTTGGCTCCATTTGCCTCTTTGTGGGATAAGAGAATAGTCTTGAAAGGAGGTTGGAGTGGTATTACACTTTTATCCAGTTCCACAAATATATTTCACTTCAGTTTTTCTAGATGCTGTTGTTGAGGAATATTGACCCACGAGGAAATGCCTGCAGTGAGCCCAAGAATGAGTGAAACTTGCTTAGGTGTTATGAGAAGTCCAAGAAGCATCTTATTAAAATACTAGAAGTGAGCCTGTCTTTCATCCTGAGAAAGAAAAGGTTTAGGTGCCTGAAGGAGAATTTTGAGTGTCTGGAGGAGAAGCAGCAACTGTGTACCCTCACACCAAATCCAGAGCTGGTGGGGGGTCTGAGGTCCGACTGAGTGTGGGCTTTTCCCAGGGTCATGGTTGCTTTTGAGCACATGAGGGACAAAAAGTTTTGCCATCCTCTGTATTTTTCTCAATGGCAAGGCTGAGCAGTATGCTACAAGGAGATAATGAGCCAAGCAAAAAACATTTATTATAGGAAGAGTCTCAGAGAGCTTTTGTCCTGTTGATTTAATGTGAGATGAAATTTTGAGGAGCAACCTAGAATCTCTCTATTTTCAGCACCTAATAATAAGATATTCACAATACAAATAAAACCCCTGAAACAGTCTTGAATGCACATCCTAGCCTCCAGCTGTGTCTGTACTCCCTGCTTATTTAGGGATTTGTCTTTTGCATGGTGGGAGAATTGAGTTGGCAACTGCAGAAGGGAGGGAGTACTGCGTCGATGAGTAGATGTATGGCTTTCCATTAGCGTAACTGATGGTTCAAGTAGCCATCGATACTTGGAACAAAATCAGCCCTGAAAAATTGATCTTGGACTTTGCCAGTAGTGTCAATAACTGAAAATCCTAAGGCAAACTTTTTTTAGCAGTTCAGCAATTGAAGCAATTGTTTGTGAATCATTTACTCAATGCAGACACAGCTGCCTCAGTGTGATGGACTCCAGCAGCTTCTATGCCAGGCACTTCCAATTTCTCACTGTCATTCAGTGTCTGATTCATCCTGTCAGATGGGCTTGACTCATGTGGCCATTGTTTCCCCGCTTGTAAAATGGATGTGATCATAATCTGCTGGCGGTAATATCTGTCTGCCTCACTTGAGCTGTTGTGCAAGTTGGTTCCTCTCCAGGCTGTGCACCACAGCTGAGTGGAAAACAACGGAGCTGACAACGACATGCTCCCACCTGGGTAGCCTTGAGAGGGACTTTGGGTGTGATTACTCCCAGCCCTCAGAAATTTGGATATAATCATGGTATCATGATGGGAGTTTGATGCCCTTCTCTGTCAGCCTGGCAGGCCCAGCCATGCCTGCACTATGGCCTCTCCTGAGTGCTGTGCCAGTCCTAGTGCCGCTCCTCCACTGCCAGAGCTCAGGTCCTTCGTTCCCCTCTGTGCACCATTTGTCCCTTTCCAAGGGCAGGAGCTGTCTGCAGGTGACACTGAATGGGTCAGCAGCAGGGTATGGACAGGAGTTGTGCAGGATTGGCATTGCCCAGGGCAAAGGAGTGGTTGAGGCACAGCTTCCCCAGCACCATCCCCTGCCACTGCTGCCTGAGCTGCAGGTCTCTACAGCTGCCCCACACCATCCTCTGGGGATGGGGAGAACAGCGGGAACAAGGGGACCTGTGCCCCAAAACCATTCCAATGCCCAGGTTTTAAAAGGTCTGCAGTCACTAAGATGCTCAGTACTGTAACACTATCTCCTGTGGCCCATGATGACATGGTATTACAGTATTCTCAGCAGCTGTCATCTGTGGCTCCCTGCAAGGCTCATGGACACCAGACTCCTCCCTTAGGCCACTAAAAAGCAGCTCCTTTTTGTAAAGTCTCTTCATCCCTACCTAATGAAAATTAACATGTCATGTGATAGTGTCTGCTCAGAATATCAAGGTGCTTCACCTGTCTCTCCTCTGATAAAAGGAGGTGGTTTAATTTGAAAAAGGAGTAGTGTAAGTGCAGTGTGGAGACAAAAATCAGACTTCTATGCTGAAGATTTAGTAGGTGTCATAAAATAATAGTGCTTTCAGTAAAATGAACATGA
Organism: Edolisoma coerulescens; assembly: GCA_013397115.1. Classification (NCBI taxonomy): domain Eukaryota; kingdom Metazoa; phylum Chordata; class Aves; order Passeriformes; family Campephagidae; genus Edolisoma; species Edolisoma coerulescens. The sequence goes on from VWZW01003157.1 coordinate 187,264, forward strand.
AAAGAAAAACAATTCAGTGTGACTGACATAAGCTTTCTATACTGTCCTAGTAAGTCATTCTAATGGACAGATTAAATCACAGAATTAAATTTTGTATTCACATTAGTCTTACCATCTGCTCAAGTAATTACTGTTTAAATGGGAAAATTTATTTTAAAGCATTATTTTACTAGATTCACAACCTGTTTTTGTCCCAGAGCTGAGGTTGCAACATTTTGTTTATTTTTAATGTTCTGAATGTAGTGTTATAGGAATAGGGTGGCAGCGAGTTTCATCAGCTATCTCAAGGTGGCCTTTGAGAGATGTATTACAGAGCAGAGCCCTACTGCATCATTGTTGATAGAGGCACTGAAGGAGTGGTACCTCTAATGCTCGTGAGGTAGTAAGGGTCCTTACTGAGGGTGCTGCATGGTTACATTGTACTTCTGTGGTATGAAGCTTCATGGCATAAAGCTGGGAGAAACATAGCATTCAAAAGATTTTGCTGAGGGATCTAAAGCTCTGGTGTGTATAGAAAATTAGATGCCCTTCATCACTGGTGTTACTAGGAAATGAGTGAGCCCCTATGGAGTGGGATAAGGAGTTTAGCAGCAGAGTGGTGATTCGTGTCCCTGACTTGCTACATGGGAGAGATGTGGGTGTGAAGTAGTAACAGTTGGGGTCCTTAATGAAGTGCAGAGAAGACAGTATTAATAAAAGCTGTTGTATCATCAGCTGCCATGTGTGTATTCGTGTGCTCACTTGCACTCTATTACAGTCTCTGTTGTAAACTGTTTAGCTCTGTGGCACCTGCTCACTATTGGTGCCTTATTAGCAATTATTGGTCTTCGTTGCAATTGCTTACTTGAATGTGCTCTTGTGCAGCAAATTCCCTCCAAGTACTTGCAAACAGTATGTTGTTCCTACAAAAAGAGATGTCAGTGAAGGGTGGGGGGGATCAAGAATGGAATTGTAGAATAGTTTTGGTTGGAAGGGACCTTTAAAGGTCATCTAGTCCAACCCCCGCTGCAATGAGCAGGGACATCTTCAGCAAGATTGGCTTGGTCAGAGCCCTGTCCGGCCTGGCCTTGAATGCTGTCAGGTACAGGGCATTTACCACCACCGTTATTGTAAAAAATTTCTTCTTTATATCTTGTGTAAATTTACTTTCCTTCACTTTAAAACCATCACCTTGTGTCCTATTGCAAAAGGCCCTGATAACAAGTTTGTCCCATCTTTCTTATAGGCCCCCTTTAAGTATTGAAAGGCCACAGAAGGTCTTCTTGGACCTTTCTCTTCTCCAGGCTGAACAGCCCCAGGTGTCTCAGCTTGTCTTCATAGCAGAGGTGCTTCAGCCCTCTGATCAACTCTGTGGCCCTCTGGACTCACTCCAACAAGTTCATGTCTTTCCTGTGCTGAGAGTAGAGGAACTTTTAAGTGAGAAGGGAGTAGGAGTAATGAAGCACACACAACCTCTGAGCTTATTTTTAACACTGAGCTGAACAGTCTGTCCTATACACCTGATGGAACTGAAAGGTACTTTGATTGTTCTCACCTTGCTTCAAGAAAAAAAATTCCTCAGCACAGATAATACTGTGTAGCTTGAGGTGCTGGTAGCTTGTAAAATAATTTGCCTGCAGATGTCTATTACTGCTTTTTAACAAAGAACTACTTCAGTGTTATGATGAAGTTATATACGTTAAAAAATCAAATGTTTCTTCAGATTTGATGTGTTGTAGTAAACACAATTTAATACAATGACGGCTGTGGAGATTTAGGATTTAAGAGTTGTGATGAGCTTTGGCAGTGAGTATTTAAGAGGAAGGAGAAATTACAGCCATTCCTTCCTGTGGATCTCTTGCCAGTTCACTTACAGCAGCATGTCGAGTTGAAGAGAATTGTTTTGTGCTTCCTTCCAAAGTGGTTGGGAAGAGCCGAGGAATGTATATAGCACAGATCTGTGATCTGCTATGTGGTGGAAATGTAGCAAGTCTGTCTATCAACTCAGGTTTTTTCAACCCACTACAATAGGAAACAGTATTGAACAATTTTGGTTGATGTTTCAAAAAAATGCCTTAGCTGCAGTGCTTATCATGGGGTTTTGATTCCAAGGCTTAATGATTTTATTTATTGTAAGAAAACAGAATCTCACAACAGTGAATTCTTACTTTAATAGCATTGAAAATAGGTCCTTAGATATGCTGGCTCTTTCAGATAATTTTTGCATTGACATTTCCTTGCAGATGAATTACTTCAGAAAGAACAAAACTACTCTGATGATGTTTTGGCCAATATGATCAGCGAACCCAGAATCAGCTATGGAAATGATGCTCTTATGCCTTCATTGACGGAAACGAAGACTACAGTTGAACTTCTTCCCGTGGATGGAGACTTCAGCCTAGATGACCTTCAGCCATGGCATCCCTTTGGAGTTGATTCTGTTCCAGCCAATACTGAAAATGAAGGTAAGTACAATAGGGGGAGAAACCACAGAACTTTCTGAGCTTTGTGGTTTCTCTTCATGTTGTTCCCTGAAAATTGATATTTTTCTTATGTATTTGGGATAGAGGTTCTGAAATGTACTTTTGGAACTGGTCTGCTGTGTCAGTTGTGTCTCTTTGATGGAACAGAAAGTCCTGACTAAAATCTGTAATTTAGACACACAATAAGTTTCAGAGTTGAGCTTACTTGCCTTCAGAAACTAACCATAATAAATTCTAGGAGATTATGAGTAACAGTCTTATAAGATACATGACAATGACTGAAGGGAGATAGATAAGTTGTTAGATTTGTGCCATGATGAAATGAGGGTTTTATTTAAGGTAGAGCTTTTTATTTGCTAGTGTGAAAATGATTACAGTTCCAGCATAATCCTAGCAGACAGATGATGTTATTTCACTCCATACACTGGTTTTCTGGAATGTACTGCAGAAATGTTCCTACATGCTCATCAATACAACTTGGCTAATGAAAAGGTTTTTCCTGAGGAGTATTTTGTGTTGCTCATTGACTACTTCATTGAAGTGATTGCATGCTACTTGAATAATCCATGTAGAATCTGGAATTGGTAGTTCACTTAGGCACTGGAGCCAATAAATCAGAAACCTGAAGGACTTGGGTCATGTCATTCAAGTTCCTCCTCTTGCCTTTGTTTTCCTTTATCAGTTCAACTGCACTGTTACTAGTGCTAAGTTAATCACATCAGTGAAAGTTTGATTCTCCAAAGCCACAGTATACACAGAGCCTGGAACTGCAGAAGTCTTCTTAGGCAAATCTGTGATTTGTAGCTGAACTGCACAGACATTAGCATCCTCCTCAGGTCTTTTGAAACCACTGGCTTACGCTGTACCTGCTCTCAGAATGAGTTCTGAGATCATCCTTACACAATTAGTCTCACTCCAGCATGGTGTGTGAGTGACTGTGAGCAACAGGGTGTGTGGGGGATGAAACGCGGGCCATAGACATGGATTTGCCAGGTCTGGTGTTGGTGCCAGGTGAAATCAGCGGAGTCAGAAATAGTTTTGCCATCAAAGGTTGTCCCAAGGAGTCAGAGAAGCCTAGGATCAGGCAAAAGAAAAGACTTGCGCAACGGTCAGTGATGCAGATGTTTAGCAGATTTGAGGCGAGGAGGAGAGGCTGGTCAGGAGTAGGGCTAAAATTAGAGTACCAGAGAGTCAGCACTGCGAGTTAGGGACCAAGTAAAAGAGCAGAGCCAGAACAAACTCAACAGACCAGCCAGCATGAAGAACCAGAAGGCAGGAGATGGTGACAAGGACTCCAGCTGTGTCTGAAGGGCACTTGCAACCAAGTGGCATGCCAGGCACTGAGAGCAGCTGGCTGGAGCACGTCAGGCACTGGCAAGGGGCGCAGGTGGCTCACAGGCTGGCAGGCTGAACCTCGTTTTCCTGGGGAAGGAGCTGCAGCTTGCTCTAACCCTAGAGCACGTATCAAGGCAGTCTGCCAGGAGCAGGTCGCAGTCTGGCTCATGTTGCCCGTCCTGCAGGAATTTTCAATTGTGGCTCTTGCTCCAGTTTTTTCCATTGCTGAGGCATCCAGGGCATCAGCTTCTATTCATGCTGCCTGCTTTCATGAAACATGGCAGAGATGAATTATTTTTTATGTCTGTCCTCCTAGCTTTCAAAATATATTGATTTCAGTCACCAGCTTTAGAAGTTATTAGGTAGACAGGTGCATCCAGACATGCCCATTGTTTAATCACACAAGCATATTTTTCCTTCAGAAACCTGTCTAAGCTCAGAATCTAATCATGAAAGGTACTTCAAAGTGACTGAATTCCCACAGGCAACTATACTGAGCATGGTTCTCCTTTTCAGATGTATGGCAGCAAATAAGAAACAAAACTCTCCTGCCTGGAATAACATACTGTTTAATTATGAGTCCTGTGTGTTTTAATGCAGTATGTGGTTTGTTGCAGCACTTATTCTTTCATGCCTTAAGGTTGCTGGGGTTTAGTTTTGGATTTTTATACCAAGATTATATTGTATTTGTCATGAACTTATTGCAGCAGTCAGTTCTGTTAGGCCAACCATTATAATTGTTCAAGTGTGCACAGTTAAAAGTGGAAATCATTCGGTGACTTAAACCTCTTCAGGTCATAGACTCTTCAGGTCCTTCTTGTTTCCCGTTATACTTCTCTGTCGTCTACCCAAACCACAATGTTCTTAATGTGATCATGCCAATACTTTCTTTCTTTAGAGACCCTTTCTATACCTTTGCCCATAGCATCAAAGGGGAATTTCACAGCTTTATTTTTTCCTTTGTGTTTGTCTCCCACTTCATTGTTCCAGAATCCCAGGACTGTGCCATTTGTCTTCACTTCCCTTGCCTGTTTTCTTCTTTGATAGTGGTCTTACTTCAGGCTTTGTCTACATGGCTTCCAAAAAGGTGTTTCTGTCTTCTTTTATAGGTTTGGCAAGAAGTTAATAACAATTGACCTAATTTTTCCTCCTCTTTTTTCTTTCCACGGATGAACTGATGAAGTTAAAATACTATGACCCCCCCCCTCTAAATTTTGTTATTATTAGTTCCCATGCCTGTTTCCTTCCATGAGCATGATCTAATCCCAGGTTTCACCCAGAGATATTAATAATATATTGGATTGGTATGTTGCCATGTAATCCTAAGGTTTCATAACTCCATTTGAAATTTTCCCAATCTAAACTGCATGTTTTAAAGGATAGGTTTTATGCAAATAGTTTATTTTCCTAGAATTGCTTTTACTGACGAGTAAGTGAAAAATAGTCTAAAAATAAATAGACTTTGAAAGTCTAGCACAGCTCAGTATTTTCTGCAAGTATTTCCTTCCTTGTTTTCCCCTGAGGTAGTTGCCCTGGAAATGTCCACAGAAGCTAATTCGAAGCAACAGTTAATATTCTACACTACTTGCATGGCTGTATGGATGTCCAGCATGCTGCGACAAAAATTAGGTTGACAAAAAAACCACTTTCTGAGGACTGTACAGAGGCACCATGAAAAATGTCAGGAAACTGTATTTCAGCAATGCAAAATGTATCTTCACAGGTGACCCCCAACAAACCCCCAGCAGCTGTGAAGCTCTGACACTGCCAAGCCCTCTGAGCATTTTGCCGGTGGCTAAGTGGGTTTGGTGGTTTACCCTTCGTATTTTAGCTTGCAGTTTACAGGGATCCTTAATGCCTATATCTAGTATTTATCTAAAGTGAGATTCCTGTAAATGTACTGTGCTATTCTTATGATTTGTCCAGTTGATCCCTTCAACAGTGTTCTTGATAGGTGAGCATCACATACCACGCCTCACCTGCTGGTTTATACCAGTTTTTGATGTACTTTTATTTTACCTTTGAAAAGAAAAGTAAGTATTAGATAAAAGTGGGGATGTGTGGCCTCTATGAAGCCTGAGTAGTCAGTGTAAATAAACATGTACCAATTTGGTTTGATGAGTCTTTTTGGACAATGCATTTTCAGTCTTATTTCTGTGCACATGGAAGTATATTCAAGAGAAATATAATTCTGGAGCATTGTCTTGGTTTGAAAGACAGGTATCTGCTGAGGAAGGCAGGAGCCTCCCTTGGAGTGGAAAATATGACCCCCTCCTTCCGAATTATTATCACTGTGAAATTAAGAGGCTTTCAGGCAAAG
>VWZW01003158.1:7515-29685 GCA_013397115.1 Edolisoma coerulescens
ATTCCTGGGCTGCAGGAAGCAAGGAGGACAAACCCCAGCCCTCAGGCCATGAAAAGAAATAGAAAAGGCTGCCTGAGATTCCTGCTGGAGCTGTAAAAAGGATTTTGCTGTTCTCTGATCGAGCATCGCTGCCCAGCTCCTGTTCGGGAGGTGTTTCAGTTCCCCCTTCCCTTCCCTTCCCTTCCCTTCCCTTCCCCCAGGAGTGTGGGGGGAGCCCTGTGGGGCTGAGCTTTGCCTCCAGATCCGCCCCTGTTACAGCTCCTGCCCGTGGGAGCTGGGCACACAGCACCTGAGCTTGTTTCAGACGGGATTTTTGTCTTTCCTGCAGCTCCTGCGAGAACTGATCGAGCGTAAAACCGCTTCCCTGGACCCCAACGACCAGGTGGCCATGGGCAGGTGAGTGGGACAGCACTGCCTTCAGCCCAGCCCTGCAGCCTGCAAAGGGAGCTGTGCCCTTCCAGCCCAGCTCCTTGCCGAGGGCAGAATACCAAGTTAGTCTGGAAAAGGCATTATGGCATCAGTCAGGGAGCTCATCCTCTCTAACGTACTCCTGAGTTATGGATCACCCAGTCTGACTTCTGAGCTCTTTGTGTGGGATCCTCTGGAGGTGTTTCCCCACTGGAAAGGCTTGGTGCAGGTATTTGTGTCTTTCAGTGGTTCCTGCAGCACTGAGGGAATCAGGGAATCACAGAAGTGCCCTGCCCACTGCTGAAATTTGGCTTTTTCTCTTTATTAACTCTGCTTTGTTGTTGTTTTAGAAGAACAAACCTTCTGACATCAGTTGAAGCAATTCCTGTGTATCCCTGCTGTAAGAAAAGATTCTGTACAATTAAAACTGTATCAGGGAATGCTTCCTGCATGCAGAAGTAAATTATAATTCCATGCAGGGAAGCTCTTCTTTCTCTGTTTAATTCTAGAGTTAGAAAATAAAGAATCCTCCAAATGCCACTTCATGAGCACTGTGCACTGAAATAGCCACGAGCTCTAATTTAGAATAAAGTGTAGAAGTCAAGGAAAGCTGGAAAAGCTGGAGTTGGGCTCTTCCCTGAAACAATTTTGTTGAGGGGGGGGAGAGGTGTCTATAGGGAGGGGAAGAAAATGCATCAGGAAATTTTGTGATGGTGAAACAACTTTCCTCCTTGTAAAATATCACCCAAATTTTAGTGCAATGTGTCAAATTTATTTTGTGTACGTCTGGAATATTACGGAAAGCTATTCACTATAATTTAACACGATATAGACAAAATTACATTTAAGTGGTGATTGCGTTGTACATTTATCTGACTTTACAATAGAATAGATTACAGTAATTAAGATTATATTAAGATTGCAGTAATTGGATTTTGTTAGATTTTTTCCCTGATGCCGAGTTTTCATTGCATAAATCAGGTGAGATGACGCTCGTTCCAGTTAAAAAAAAAAATATTTATAACCAGGAGAAGTTTTTCCCTGCTGGAAACTTCTTTGACTTGAGGAAGTTGTGTTTAAGAAGTGCAGCTTTTATTCCAGCTGGGGATCAGAGAGTGTTTCTGGGAGTGTTTGGTGGCTCTGAAGTTGTGTCCCTGTTGTTCTGCACTCCCCAGGCAGTGGTTGGCCATCCAGAAGTTACGGAGCAAAATAAAGAAGAAAGTGGACAGAAAAGCCAGCAAGGGAAGGAGAATCCGGTGGGTGACACCTTCTGCAAGCACACACGAGTCCTGATTTTGCAAAAAAAAAAAGCTCTGGGTGTATTTTAGCCAGTTGGCTCTGGGGGTGCTGGCTGATTTGTGACTTTTAGGGCATTTCTTGCTCTGGGGCAGCCAGTGGGGAATCCTGATGTTCCTGGGGCCTGGAGTAAGGGCCTGGGTGATGCAGCCTGTGAGCATTGCCCCAGTCAGTCTTGGCAAGAGGGTTTATTGGTCTGGAAACACCAGGGAAAGGTGCTCAGATGTCCCTGAGCCATTTGGGGCTGTGATTTCCAGCGAGAGGCAATAAACCCCTCTGGTGCAATTTATATTTCACTGGCTGAGGCATGGGCAGCAGCTCCCAGGGAAGATGTGCAGAAATACCTCAGGTAAGTCTCTATTTCCCACTGAGTGCCAGGTGGGAGTTGGTGTCAAATCTCTCTTTATTGGTAACTCACATCACAGCTTCCTCTATCTCTCAGTCCTTTCCCTCCTGGATCACTCTCTTGGGTTGAACTTGGTGGAAGAACCTTCCCCGTGGAAAGGGAAGCAGCCTGGAGAGCAGGAGGTGTTTCCCCCTTTGCAGAGCAGGTCTGAGTCTCCCTGAGTTCAGCATGATTTGTGGTGGAGGAGGGAGGATGCTGAAAAGCTGCTCTGCTTCCTGAAAAATCCACCACATTAACCATCCTTTGTGAGTAAACTATAAATCCTGAGTTTAGATGGCATCTGATAGAAAGTCAGTGGAGTCAGTCTGGGTCAGGCCTGGCATAGCAATTTTTAAGATAGATGTCATAAGATAATTTATTGAAAGAGGGAAGAGCTACTTTGTTGGCCTGAAAAGCCTATAATTATTGACTATCAATATTCTTTTCTGTCAGCATCACACATAATTGGATATATTCATGATTCAGTCAAAACTCCTGACAACATCACACAACTGAGGCAGCCTCGTAAACCTCCAGGAATAATGGGGAAGTCTCTCATTGTGTGCAATCTGTGCCTTCAGCAGCCCTGGGAGAGCAGCTCTCCCCCCCAGTCTGTTGCCTCTTACATCTTAGGTGCCTCTTTTTGCTTCTTTAAATAGAAGTTGTACTCACCCTGCAGGGAAAATAACAACAAAAGAAAAAAAGTCTTGTCTGTGGTTAGGATTAAGGTGCAGTTAAGCTCCTGCATTTTTCAGAATAGGCCAGCAGAGCCCAAATGGGTGTTTTTAGCTGGTGCTTCCACTGACAGACTTGGTGTCACCCCAGGCAGATCCCTGACCCTCTGTTCTTCTTTCTCCTTCTCTAAAATTGGGACAGCAGTGCTTCCATTTGCTTTCCTGAAGGACTTGGACATCCTGGAGAGCCAAGTGTTTAAAACCAAGTTTCATCCTTAATTCTTCCTTTTAGCAGAGCTGCCTGTTGGGATGCAATGTGCTGGTTTGTTGTAGGGGCTGAGGATCTTCAGGTGCTTCCAGAAGCAGTCAGTCTTCCACTCGACACGAGGGAAATTTGGGCATTAAGAGGGGAAATAAGTTTGTCCAAAAATCGAGCTCAAGTGGCCTGGTAGAGGTTTCCCTGTGGAGGAGGGATGTCTGCACACCTCTTCTGCATGTCAGTGTTTTCTGATCTGTGCTGCTGCAACGTGGGGTGTCTCTCTCTGCACTAAATGAAATATTTTACATCTGCTAGGCTGAGGATTTCAAAGTCCTGGTTTAAAAAGCAATCAGATGTGGACCAACAGCTCATGTCAGAGGAGGTACCTGCGTGGGCACGTGCCCGTGCCAGGCTGTCCCTGCAGGAGCCCTGCCCTGGCTGGATCGGTGCTGGCTGTCCCCAGGGAGCTGCTGCAGAGCCCAGGCTGTGACCTGTTGTTTGTGGCTGCTCCTGACTCCACCCTTACAGCCTCACACCGGGGCAGCTCCTTCCATTAGCAGCGACAAAGGCTGAGAGTGCAGAGAAGCCCTTGTGTGAGGCTGTGCCTGAAGAGCCTCCTGAAATGGGCTGTGAGCTCAGCATCCCCCTGGGAATGTTCCTGCACGGGCAAACAAAAGGGAGTGCAGAGGTGACAGAGTGGAAAGGTGATTCTGGGCAAATGCTAGAGAATCCTTTAGCCTGCTATTTGTCAAGCTCTAAAAATAGCAGCAGCCTGGATGAGACATCTCAGGCTGGGGCAGGCAGGCAGTGCACACACACGCCTGGGTTTGGAGTCCCCTGCCCTTGGGCACAGGGTTTAAAGCCTTTTCATTCAGAGGTTCTCAGTACCCTGTTAAATTTTATGTCAGGTCCCTGAATATAAACCATGAAATCCCTGCAGGCTCCTGCCCAGGGTGGCAAATGGGAAGGAGATCTTCTCTCTGGAGGTGCAGGACAGCTTGCAGCAGTATTTTGATGCTGAGAACCTGCCCCAGCTCATCTCTGCACAGGCCTTTTCCCGTCTCCTTTCCTTGTTCTTACCTGCTCCGTTTGCAGGTTACTCAGGGTAAGATTTTCCAACTCTGGATACAGCTCCAGAGTGGGATTCTGCTATCCCTTAGGGCCCTGCACAGCCCAGAGCGGGGAAGGAGGGCTGGCAGATGGATGCTGGAGCAGGTGTGGTGCTCCTGCTGCCTGCAGTGGGCACAGGTCCCAGCAGGTGATGAGGATGGCAGCTGAGGGAGGGCTGGCAAGGAGGGGCTGTTTGTCTGTCTCTGTTAGGGGCTCACAATTCATGGGTGCTGCTGTGCTCTTCCTCGCTGGGACGAGAAAGGATTTGCTGTTTCTCAGTTCCCTGTATCACCTGGTTATTCCTGGTGGGAAGGGAGGGGGAATTACCAGCTCCAGCTGGTGACTCCATAGGGATCCACCCCCAGGAAAAGCTTTGCCTTTGGGAGCTGGGCTGCTCCTGCTCAAGCAGCAGCATTTCCTTCTGGTGAGTGGTTCCTGATGTGCTCCCCTGCTGCTCCCCTCAGGTACCACGTCCACAGCAAGCTGGTGAGCTTCATGGCACCTATTGACCACTGCACAATGAATGATGATGCCAGGTGAGTAAGAGATTAATTATGTTTCTCAAATGGCTCCATGACAGCGTGGTATTGACCTGTTCTTCAGCCTGTCACCCTCTCCAGTCCTTCTTATCAGTTCCCCATTTGTCACTGGCATCATAGCCTGGGTGTCTTGGTCACATCTGTCCTGGCAGCCTGGCTGAGCTTTCACTCTGTAATTACTGTGACACCAAACGAGAAGTTGTCATAAATCTCAGCACCTGCATTTTGATTCCTGCTTTAGAACTCCTCTGATTTGGAAATGTCCCAGTTTTATGGAATTAGTTTGGAAATACACAACTAAGCTACCTGGTGTCTTCAGGTAGAATCAGAGCTTAAAGAGAACTTGTCTTCTAACAGAAATGGCAACTTCTAAATCCTGGTTAATATGCATTTTCTTAGCTCAGTTAATAACTGGAATAGTTCTCTCAAGATTCACTCAAGACTTTTATGTTGCTTGTGTTTGTCTCTATTTAAAGAGTAAAGAATTTTATTGGAAGACTATAACGTTTTAATGTGGTAATTAGGAAAGAAAACACCAGTGAAGTTTTGTGCAGTTACCAGACAGCTCTCCCACATATCCACCCATATTTCTTCAGCAATACAGTTTAAACCCCAGTCTCCAAAAGCTGAGCTGTTTGTGGGAAGGAGGTGGAATAATTTTTCCAGTGAATGGATGTAGAAAGCTTGAGAAACATCTTTCCCTGGGTTGTGGAACATGTTTGTGCTTTGTGAGGGAGAGATGTCATTTGTCTGTTTGTGAAATGGAAACCAAATACCTGCTGCTCTTTTGCTGCTGCCTTTTGGGGGATTGCAGGGACTTATGGATGAGAAGTAAGATGTTCTGTGTCCATAGGACCTGTGCTGTTTCATCAGTGCATCTTTCTCAGAGTTCCTTTACTCTGGTTTTTTTCTCTCCTTTTTTTTTCCAAGTGAGAGCAAATCCCAGCTGCTCTGATTTTTCAGTATTGTTTGGATTCTCTCACCACAAAAATAGATGTGGTAGGGTCAAAGCTGTTCCTCCAGCCATGTAGTCCTAATGTTTAACTTAAATTTCCCTCTGCTGTTATTTAGGACCATAATGTCTTACCCTGTTCCAGGTGGGAACAGATCCTTGCTTCCTCTTTGCAGCAGCCCTTGCACATTTGAGTGGGAATCCTTGTGAAAAGCTGGGTGCTACTTTTTGCCTTCCTCCCCAGTTTACACCGTTTGTGTTTGCATCCAGGCACAGAACACATCCAAAATGCTGCAGTGGGTGTCTGAAAATCAGGCCTTTTGTGGGTGCTTTGGTTCAGCTCTCCCCAGATGAGATCTGCTGCTCTCAGTCGTTTGTTTGAAAATCAAACCCACTCTCTGGGGGTCACCTCACATCTCTGTTTAAAATACCCCTGCCCTTGGCATGAGCCACAAGACCAGCACACAGCTGGACCACACAAGGCAAGAAGAATTCAACATTTGAAGGTGAATTAAAAAGAACAGGCTGGGCCTGGGTGCTGGAGAGGGAAGCAGCAATGGTAACAGCTTCCCTCTGTGGCAGAAGCAGGTAATTTTATTGTTTGCAGGTGTGAGTTAGTGGATTGAAAGTGCGCATATACCCTTCACAGAGATGTGGCTGTGCTCTGAGCCAGTTTTATTTTTTTCTGGTCAGGCACTTAAAAGGCATGACCCCAAAATTAATACACCTGTGAACAACAGGGCACTGTGCTGTAGTGGGAGAGATTTCACAGTGCCAGTGAGCTGTGCATAAAATGGATGTAGAAACAGCTGGCAGAGCATTCCCTGAGTTCTACCAGTGGCTACAGGGGCAGAAAGACACCAGGAAAATGCCAGTGAATAAATAAATAAATATGTGTCTGCAGATGTGGGTGGGCTTGGGGGTGGTGCAGAGTGCAGAGAGTGAGCGGTGCTGTGGCTCTGGTTCTTCCTTGCCAGTCTGGGCAAACAAAGAAAAGAAATCTTTTTCTGGGAGGAGAAGCAGCCTGAGCCCTGCCAGGAGAAGGGGATCGCTGCAGATTTTACAGCCTGAATTCGAGGAGAGAAGCACACAAGTCAAATAACTGCCTTTGTCAACATCCCTGCCACTTTGTGTCTCACTCTTGCTGCTGGCTGGGATAGCAGCCCTGGTGGAGACAATTAATCTTCCCCCTGCCCGTTTTCCAGGCACCCCAAGCATGGGCAGGGCTCTTTAACCCCGTGCTCACATATTTTATGCTGTAATGTGTGGGGCACTGGTGGCCTCCAGCCCTCCTCCTTTTTAACCCCTCTCTGGCAGTATTTTAAAACACACACTGGGAAGTGATTTTTATGGTTACCTTGGGGTCTGTGTTTATGGACTTTAACACATTTATTGTCCTCTTGGGCCAAGGTTTTTCTAATCGGTCCAAGGTCGTTGCTGTGTAAATGTTCTGCCTTGGGACAAGGAACCCAAAGGCAAAGCTGGGAGTGTGGTCTGGGGGCTGTCCAGAGGAGAGGGCAGCTGTCTTGGGCAGGACAGGGTTGGTTGTGATTTCTCCTGGGTTTGAGGGTGGCATCATGTGGTTTCTCCTTCTTGAACTTCCCTTGAAACAGGTTTTTCCCCTCACTGGGAGGTGGGATCCTTCAGTAGCACCTTGAGCAAAGAGCTGGGAGCAGGCCAGTCTCCTCTGCTGGGGGAAGTGGGGCACAGGGAGCTGAAAGCCCTGATCTCCAAAGGCTTTTGGGTCCAGAGATCCTTGAGGCAAGAGCCTCAGGGAATTCCCAAAGATGTCACACAGGACTGGGCTGGAGCTGGGGCTGAACCCAGACCTGCTGTGCAGTCACTGCCCTGAAAGCCTCCTGTTTCAGGAGGTCAGACGTGTGTGCACTTGCAGAAAGCTCCTGGGCCAGGCAGATGCATTCATGGGCAAGCTGAGGCTCAGGATTTCCCCTGCAGGCCGTGGGCAGGGGAGGTGTTGGGGTGGATCCAGCTCACAGCCCAGCTGTGAACAAGAGCTGTGTGTGGATTTGGGGTTTATCCTCTCTGTCTGTCAGCTGTGACACACAAATCCTCAGGTCTCTGCACTGTCCCTGTGTGAGAGGAGCAGGGACTGAGCACAGACACTGTGAAACAAGGGCTGAGATCAAATTACTGCAAAGTCTGATGAACATCCTACTTTCACCTCTGGAGGACAGTAACTTGCAGGGAGAGACATCCTCTAAGGACACAGATGTTTGGTCCAAACACCTTTATCTCCCAAGACAACTCAGGTTATTCTGACAGGTAAAACAAGATTGTGCAAATATGCAACAGTGATCTAATCAGCTGGAACAACAGCAATATTTTAACTGGCGCTACCTTTTAACAGCATCATTAAGGGCTCTCATTACTCTTTTATTAGAGGCTCACTCTATTTCTTATCAGATTACAGAATGAACATAACTCATGGCACTGATTTGATCTCCTGTTAAAGAGGATTACAGCTTTGCATTAGCTGGGAGTGACACGGTTTATAATTTGCTGTTGATACACAGGCTGGCGGTGTCACACGTGTGACCCCTCCCCAGCCCCCCCGAGGGGAAGGACACCCATACATCATCATTAAACGTGGCACCCAGGGCTCTGCAGGAGCCAAAAGGAGCCTTTTCTGCAGGAAAGTCAGGCAGGACACGAGGGACACGCTGGGATTCCAAAGGGGGATTTACAGCTGGGGAAAGGTGGGGGAATAGATCCCATTTTATGTAGGTTGGTTTGTGCCTCTACAAATGGATCCTCATTAGGGAGGAGGAATTTGCATCCTTTATGAGCCAAATCAGAGAGGGGAGAAGGTGGCTCTGATGGGGCTGTCAAACCAGGCAGTGTCACCACAACGTGAGGCAGGAATCACTTCCTTAAATCCCACATCCAGGTGCAGGAAATGGCTCCTCAGTGGCCTTTAGGTCCTGTGTGCCACAGCAGCCTCCAGCCCTGTGCTGCTCCTGCACGAGCATTGTGGTGCCTGCTGGGAGGCTGAATTAACACCCAGATTATCCAGCTGCCAGTGAGGTTTGGATTAGAGCCTTTCCCTTGGATGCAGGCAGGCCCTGTGCATTTCCCCAGTCAGCATTCTCCCTTCAGTGCAGTTGCTTTGTCACAGGGTGTCTTGCTGCAGGCAGAGGGGGGTACGTAGCAGGAAATCCTGGTATTAAAAGATTAATTTACTTATATGACATAAGAGTTTAATAAAAAAAAAAATTTAAAAAAAAAAAAAAGGGTTGGTGAGATACCAGCCTTTAACTTGGCTCACTTTGTACTTGGGGTATTAAAACACCATGAGAGCAGATTAATGGAGGAATTTGGGCTCGGCGATTGTCAATCCAGTGTGTTCAGCACCACAGAATTCCTGGGAGGAAGCAAAGCCCTTCCTGCTGGAAGAACTGAACCAGCAGCTCCTGTGCTGCACAGCACAAACCCCGGTGACCCCGGTGGTGTGAGGAAAATGCCTCCGAGTTCCTTTAGGCACAGCCTGGGAGAGGGGATGTCCTGCTTTGGGGAACAGAGGGAGCAGCAGGAGCATGGAGGGCAGTGTGGGACCTAAGGAAAAGCACATTATCCTGTGAAACTAAACCTGCTTGGGTTGATCCCGAGGCACCACAGCTGTGGTACTGTAGAATCCGAGAATCCCAGGCTGGTTTGGGTTGGGAGGGACCTTAAATCCCATCCAGTTCTACCCCTGCTGTGGGCAGGGACACCTTCCACTCTGAGCCTCGTGCAGCCTGGCCTTGAAATCTCTGCCCTTTGTGCCTGATTCTGTTTGTTTTATTTAAAATCACCCCTGGTGAGCTCCTGGAGGTGCAGTGTAGCACCCGTGTCCTTCATCCAGGGCTGTTGGAAGGGCTGGTGCTGGAGCTGGAGCTGGGTTTGTCTGGAGTGTGAGCCAGCTGGTGGCACTGGGCTGGGATCATCGTGTCCCCACAGCTGATGTTTGACACCCCTGCCAGGAAGACAGGCACCTCTGGTATGGAAATCTCCTTCTTAAAGGGGGAAAAAAAAAATAACCTGTTAAGGGCTGCGAGATGATTTGTCGTTTTCCCTTTGTGAGACAATTTGTCTTCTCCTGCATCAAATCTGTTACAAAACAGGCAAGCTGTGAAAGAGGGAAATCGTCCTCGGAATATGAGGAACACAAAGAATGGTTCCCTCTGCACAGGGCACGCCCCAGCAGCATCCCAGAGCCTGCTCTGCTCAAATGCCCGTCCCAAACCAGGGAAGGCAGCATTTGATGGATTTCCTGGGGAAATTGGAGCTGCTGGAGCACAAGTCAGTGGAGCAGCCTGGAGGTGTCTGCACATCCCTGTGTTTCGCTGGGTCTCCACATCTTCTGTGCTCTGTGCTGCACAAGCTCCTATGGAAATGGGATTGGGACCAAAATCAGGATGAGAGAGGTTCCTCCTCTGCTCCATTCCCGTGTCCCCAGCTCCAGGCTGGGCAGGAGGCTGAGTGCTGGTGGAGGGGATGTTGGAGTTGGTGGCAGGGACAGCAGGGATGAACCCCAGGCTGGTCATGGCTGGGGACAGAGCCTTGAGCTCCTTCTCCTTGCTGCCCCCCTCTCCTCAGCCCATCCCACATCCAGCCCCTCCAGATGTGCACAGTGCCTTTGTTTGGGGCCAGAACCAGCTTTCTGAAATATTTATAAACCCTGTGCCTGCTCTCAGGGGACAAACCAGAGGTCACATGTCACTCCCATAATTTAAAGCCGTGGGGCTAAAAGCATTTGCAGAGGCTCCAAGGGCCCGATCCCGACCTGCCTGGGAGGGAGGGAATGGCAGGAGCCCTTTGTGAGCCTCCTCCAGGAGCTGGGTGGGCCTTTGGGGCCGCCTGGCCAGGGATTTACGGCCGGAATTTCGGGAAGAGGGTGAGTGGGTTCCCTTTTAACCCTGTCCCAGTGATCCCACACGGGAATGCCAGAGCAGGGAATGTGTGCTGGGAGCTGTGGGAATGCACAGCAGGTCCCACTTGGCTTTAGGGTTTGACTGGGAATTGGGGCTGGTTCAGCCTTTGAGTAGAAGCTGAGAATAAATGGTTTCAGCTCGTTTTGCCTTCCTGCATTTTCCCACTGAAGGTGTGGAGCAGCAGCACCTGGGATTTGGAGCGGGGTAAAATCCACTGGGCACTGAGCCCACCAAGCTCACCTGGAGCAGTTGTTCCTTTCATTTCATTTTTGAAGAGAAATACTCATTTTTGTTGAGAAATTAAAGGCTTCAGCTTTGTTTTATCTTCCTGGTACCTGCTCTGCTTGCTGGGCACTTTAATCTGAATTTCACACGGCTGGACAAAGCATTTCACGGAATATTGCAGGTTGGGAGGGACCCACGTGGATCACTGAGTCCAGTTCTTCAGTGAACGATCCATACGTGGATTGAACCCCCAAACCTGGTGTCACCAGCACCCTGCTCTGCACAGCTGAGCCAGTCTGGTACAGACAGAGAGTTTTCCAACTTCAGTTTCAATCAGGAGTCATGTGTTTTCCATGGGTTTCGTGTTCTATCTTCTTTTCCAGTTTTTGTGAGTTAGAAATTCGTAGTTCCCCATGGAGGATGGCAGCAGGAATGGGGGATGTACTCATTTCAGTACTGCTTGTGGCATATTCTAAATTATCTTTTTTTTTGGTGGGAGAAGAAGTAAAAGGTACTTGGGGGAAGGCAGAGAAATTGGTTGGAGGGTGTTTGTACTAAAGAGCACAGCAGTGACTGGAGCACTGTTGCTATTTTAATAAAAAAACCGCCCTCCATAAACTGAATTTCCCCCCTCAATATTGTTCTTCTGCTGGTTTACAGAACTATATTTTTAAAAAAAGGAAATAACATGACTGTAATTACAGAGAACAGCCCAGCACTGGCTGCTCCCCCTCCCACGAGCAGGCACAGGTTTGGTTTCCCCTTTGGGTATTCGGTGCTGCTGCAGGGGGGCAGAGGAGATTCCTGGGGATCTGCTGAGAGCTTTTGTGGTTTATATTTTGATGCTTTGTAGAGATTTATGAAATATGCTGAATTAATATTCATCCAGGGCCCTCCTCTCTTTCTGTTTTGCCTGTGAAATGTCCTGTGGTAGCAATACCTGGGATCTGGAGGGGGAAAACCCACTCCTGGCACCCCAGCTCACCACCTGGGCTGGCTGTAGCTGCTTTTATTTAATATTTAAAAATAATATTGTTGACCTGGAAGCAGCAGTGTTCAGGTGGGGAGGTGCCACGTGCCATCCCCTGCCTCTGGAAGAGATGCATCAATAATTAAGCCAAGGTACTCACACACACATGTTTTATGGCAAGTGGCTGTGTGGTTCCTGACCATTTTTTCCAGAAACAGGTTTTATGATAATACAGTAAAAATATTAAATTAGAAAATGCCTCACTAAGGGTGATAAAACCTTACTACAGTGGAAATAGGTAATTATCCCCTCTACAGCCTAAATGACAGTTTAAAAGAAATAAAAATGTTAGTGCTCATTACTTGCTTTTGTGGGTTGCAATAAAGGGTGAGTTAAATTTTAATTCAGGGAAGACCCCTGTATCGACCTGGTCTGGCTGTACCTGGGGTGGGAGTTGTGTTAATTACCTGCTCAGGTTGTTCCTCAGCACAGGCTGCCTCCAGACCTCTTTGTGCTAGTCACCTTTCCTCCAGCTCCAGGTAGCACCGGGTGTCTCAGCCCAGTGGCTCAAGGCTGATGTTTAATATCTGTGGGTGGAGGAGAGAAATTTTATATTTTTTTAACCAAAATCCAAGTTCATTATGCATAGCCTTAAGGGGGCTGGAAGTATTAAAATCTGCACTTACCCTGGTGAATTGAAAGAGAGACAAGGTTAAACCTGGAGGATTGATGAGTTTTACTCTCTGCATGGTTAAATCCTGCTGAGGGGAGAGGCTGGGAAAGAAAGGGAGCCTGGCTGATGAGGAGAGGGGGGGAAAAAGGGTCGGGTGCTTTTATATTATATTTTCAGGGTGAAATATTTGCCCTGTTTTGGGGGTGCTGATTTTCCTGCTGCTGTCCCTGTGCCAGGGTGTCTGTCCATGCTGTGCCATTATCCAGACAGACCCACTGGGATTTTGCTTCATCCCATTCTTTTTGCCAGCACCATTCCTGGGAGGATGAGGGAACCCCCCTGACCCCAAAACCTGGAGTTTCCATGTCACAGCCTGTCAGTGCCAGCAAACATTGCTCTGCCAGCAAAGACAAATTCTCCCTTGAAATCTCCCCAGGCCCTGCTTGCTTGAAAAATGGCTGTTTATTTAAAATCTGTGGGATTGGAGCAAACTCAGCATCGATCCCTGAACTCCTGTACCCACAGGAGAGCATCAAACCCACAAAAACAAAGACAGAAACCCAAGGAAGTTCCCTCTGGATTTTCCCAGATGCCTTTAGGGTGGTTTTTAGGAAGGTTTGGGGCTGTTCCCTGTGGGCAGGACAAAACCAGATCTTTTATTCCTGCACTGCTGGCACTGAGACTCCATTCCCTGACTTCCTAGGGAAGTTCTCCTGCCACCACTGTTGAACACATGGAATTCCTCCTTTGGAAGCTGACAGGGAACCCTCCCATGGATGTTTCTGCGAGCAGGGACAGGGCCCAAACCCAAATATTGCTGTGCTTGGAAGGGAAAAATCCCATCCATGCACCCAGCACTCCCCTCCTTGGGTGCAGCCCCTGACCAGAGGCTTTAGGAACTGCAGTTAGGGAAAATCCAGCTTTTCCTGTGCTTTTTCCTCCATGCCCAGAAATTCCTGATTTATAAGAATCCCTCCTTTCCCCCAGCTCACGTTCTCTGGTTCTAAAATTAAAGATAAATAACACCAGCCCACTTCTTCTTCTTTTTTTTTTTTTTAAGAAAAATTTGCTCCTGTTATCAGAATTGCTGCACATGGGATATTAATTGGAATCTTGTTGCCAGGTCATTTTCATTGTTTTTCAAGTACTGTCCAAGAAAATGTATGAAAACTAAATTACAGCCCCACGTTGGCTGTGTGATTGAATCCTCCTCACGGCCCCGTACATCCTATTAAAATATTCAATCTTGTTTTCTTACTTGAAGAGCCTGTCTGTAAAGGGCAAACTTATAGAAACCCTCATTCTCTGGAGATCCAATATCCAGCCACACTGGAATATTTCCATATTTCTGTCCTGCCTGGGATTTGGCTCACACGAGTTCCCCCCTCTGCCTGTATTTATTAGTAAAGATTCTCAAATGCATTTTTAATTACACGAGGCCTTTCCATTTGAAGGAGTGGAGGGTTTGTGGCAGCCTCTTGCTTCCATTTTGACCTTGAAAAGTAACTTTTCCCTCTCCACTTTTTTTTTCCCCCCAGGACGGAGCTTTATCGGTCGCTGTTCGGAAAAGTCACAAATGGAGAAGCAGCGGAGCAGAATTAGGATCTGGGATTGAGCTCCTGGTGTTCTCCCAGCTGCTCCTGCCCTCAGCTGCTCCCTCAGGCTGCCCAGGAGCAGAGCCAGCCTCTGGTTTGTCCCTAAAATCCTCCCTGAAGGAGCAGCACATCCTGCTAAATCAGAGGGAGGAGTGGGGCACTCTGAGCCTGGCTGAACACCCCCTGTCCAGCCTCGAACGCTTCCTCCCAAAGACAATCCATTTCTAACTATTCCCTTTAAATTCCTGACCTTGATTTTGCAGCCTGGGCACGGTGTGGGGGGAGGGACACGATCCAGCCCCCCCTGCAGCTGGGTCCCCCACGGTTGTGTTGAAACCTTGGAGATTTGGGGGCAGGGGGAGCTCAGTGCCCTGTTCTGGTCCTTGGCCGCGTATTGGGAACGCGTGACTTCATTTTTCACCAGTCAGGAGGATTTAAATGTCATTTCCATAATTAACATGGCCTTAAAACAGAGGGAAGGTGCTCCCGTGCAGGCACCAGAGCTCCCAGTTCACATCCCGGTTGTTGAACGCGCACGGGGCCGTTTGCTGACCCTGTAGGAACATCCCGGGGACTTTTCCAGCCCAGCACTGATCCTGCACACTCAGTTCTTGCAGCTGCTTGTGACTCTGAGCCAGTGGCTGTGACATCCCGGGCAGGATCCCAGCACAGGACAGAGGTGACTCCTGGGAGGGGTTTGTGGGGTTTGTAGTAAATCCCTCTAAAGGGAATTTGGGAGCTGCTCTGATCAATCAGAAATGGGGCTTCTCTGGTGTGACTGATCCATGTAATGGCCAGGCCTTGTCCCACAGAGTTCCCTTGTCCCTGGCTGGGGTCTGGGCACTCCAATTAAAAAGGTTTGTGAGCTGCTTGTCCCGGTGTGATCCGTGCAGGAAAGGTCCCTCCTGCCCTGTGGGAACACGTCTCGGTTTCCTTCAGAAAGCAAAGCCAGTGCCAGGTGAGGATTGACTCTGGGTGGAACAGCGGCTCAGGGATGGATAAATCTCTGCTCCTTGGCAGAGGAGCAGAGCTGCAGCTCCCAGGGAAGGGCACCGATTTCCCTTCCCTGCCCTCCTTCCCTCCCCAGCTCTCTGGTCCAGGTGGAAAAGCACCCGGATTTCAGGATCCACTGGTGACTTTATTGGATTTCAATGTCCCCACGTCCAGCAGAGCCCGTCACAGGCAGAGCCGCACCAGGAGCTGTGGGGAGCAGGGTCACAGGTCGGTGGGCACAGCGAAGGCCTGATTTTTGTCACCTGTGCCACGTGGGCAGCCCTGGTTTGGTTCAGCTCAGCCTGGGCTGCTCCAGCACAGAGGTCGTGGAGTGACATTTCCCATGGGAACCCTGGCAGTGTCACGTCCTGTCCCCACCAGTCCCAGGCCCCCAGCAATGGGCAGGGTCCCGTGGGAGCCCGGCCTGCGGGGAGCTGAGGGTCTGGCCCCATCCCCTCGCCCGCCACAGGCACCAGCACAGCCCGGTGCTCATTAACAACATTAAAACCCCGCGGGTGAATCCCCTCAGCCCTGGGAGGCATCGCGGGCACCGAATCGGCCCTTGCCGGGTTTTTGGGGTGGGGTCGGGCCCGCTGCCCGCCGCTGTGCCGCCCTCCCCGCGCCTCCTGTGCCCTCCGCGGCTCTCGGAGCTTTTCCTGCTCCTGTTGTGGCTGTGATGTTAAAAGGGGAGCACGAACCACTTTAGCTGCGATAACTTCTCGCCGGTATTGTTGGAGGAGATAAGAGGCCGAGCCGCGCTAAGCAGCGCTTTTGAATTCCCTTATCAGCGTTGGAGCAGGCGCTGCCCCCGTGCCTGGGCCGCGGGCAGAGCAGGCCCGGGGGAGGCGGCCCCGCGGCCGCTCCGCCCTTGCCGTGAGGGCAGCGCCGGTTCCCGCCAGGAAAAGGGCCCCGGCCCGGGTGTGAGGGAGCTGCAGGGGCAGCGCAGCCCCGAGGATCAGCCAGCGACGGCCCCGAGCGGCTCTGCCGTGCTGGTGGCACCTCCTGGGCACAGCAGCAGCGGGCCTGTGCCTCACCAGCGTCCCCAGTCCCTCTCCAGGGCGAGGGTGTCACAGCTCCCAGAGTTCACGGACACACAAGTAAGGGCGATTTCCAGCAAGTTTTCTTAATGTTGCCAATTAACAGCAAGTGAAATCTTCCCTCCCCCCACCAACAGAATATTAATTCTTTATTAATTCATGATACAGCTGCTAATTAGTACCTCCACAAATGGGCATTACACCTTAGCAAAACACTCGGAGGTGTTTTGGGGACTGGGCTGTGCAGAGGGAGGGACAGAGGGTTGTGTTAATCCTCTCCCCCCCAACCCCGCCACAGCAAAGAATTCCAACTTTCAGACAAACAACTTCATTTACAAGTGTGTCTCTAATTAGCTGCAGAATTAGTAAAGCAGAGTTTTCCCCCCATAGATCGGCCAAAGCCCCGGGGGAGGCTCTGGAATGGAGAGAATCGCATTTCCAATTATTTTGTTGAATTGCTAATTTAGTTATTGTGCCTGGCGTAATTGTGATGGGTATTGGGTGTGCAATTCAATTTGTTTTAAATATTTGTGGGAAGGCTGATCAGTAATGGAGCTGACCTATTTCATGGCCCAAATTGAGAGAAGAGACTAAAACAAAAAACAGCTACAAAGCCCCAGTTTGTCTCAGTTTTTATTTTGATGTCTCTCATCCCTCTTAAGACTGTTGATGCAACAAAAGGTTTACATTAAAAGATGATGGCACTTTGATCTTGGGCTTTGGAGAGCTTACAGCTTTGGTACGTCTTTTCTTGGCATTTTAATGTGGAGATATTTTAGGCTAAAGAGTTTTAAACGTGATGCTGGAGTTCAGCAGGGTCCGTCCCCTCAGCACCTCCCAAATTTTAACTATCATGGTTCTGGTTTGAGAAATATGAAAAATCATCTGCTGGAGTTGTGGTGGCTCCTGTGGGCAAATTTAAATCTCACCTTTCACGAGGAGACCTCCGAAGGGTGTTTGTGGATCAGCTCCCGGGGACATCCTTTAGCCAAAGTCCTGGTGGGCCCTTCCCTGCAGGCTCCTACTGACCAGGGCACAGAACAAGGCTGGAAAAGCTCTCCAGGGTCATCCAGTCCAACCATCCCTGCCCACACACCAGCCCTGGGAAGGGGATCCCAAAGTTCTCCCACCTCAGCAGCAGTCACTGGGGTTTGGGGTTTTTTTCCCATTTGTCCCATTCACTGTGCTGTTAAAGATGACAATAAATCGTGGAGGATGGGAATGTGGAGTGGCCACAGTGGGGCTTGGGGACACCTGGGGAGTGTGACCAGGGGCAGGAAGGAGCAGCAATGGGGCCTGGGGAGGGGCAGAGCTGTGGGATGGGCGGGGAGCTCAGGTGAGGGCAAGGCTGCCCTGAGGGTTCCACAGAAGTTTTCTTCCACAGCAAGTGGCCTGGCCTGGCCTCGAGCAAAGCTCAGCTCCCCCTGAGTGCCCAGGACAGGGGGGACAGATTCCACTCACAGCACCAGAGCTGTAATTCATTCTTTTTATTAAAAGAAATTGAGGTAAGTGAAATACTTCAGCACCAGCGAGAACCGTTCGTACCCAGGGGCTTTCCCCCACCCTGCCCCACCCAGTGACCCCACACACACCTGGGGACATCACAGGTGCTGCTGCCACAGAGCCCCAGCAGACCCAGACCCCGATGTCACCCAACAGATTTTTTTGGAGCTGCTTTACCCCCAAATTAAGCGGGGCCCGACCCGGTGCTGTAACACTGAAATGGGGGAGGCTGCGGCAGAGCAGCTCCAGAGGGCACGGGGACACTTCCCATTGCACCTGCAGATGTCCTGGAAAAGGGGGGGATCCTGGTGACAGGGGAGGAGGAGCCCCGCACGCCCCGGTCCTGCCTGGCTGACACATTCTCTGTCCGTGTGTCCTGCTGCAGCCCACCCTGGCGTAAGCAAAAGCATCTTTGGGGCTTGTTCAGGGGGCTCTAGTGGAAAAAAAAAAATCTCTTAAATCAAATGAGGGTTCTTAACTATTAAGAAAAAGCAAGTCCTGCAGGTGGCTGAGCTCTGCTGGCCACGGGCAGGGGAGCAGCGACCCCAGGCTGGCACCTCCAGTCACTGGCACCACAGGCAGAAGGGCTGCATTGCACTTCAGGAGGAGACAGGGAGAGGTGAGAGGCACTGGCAGCATCATTGATTAATTCTCTCATAAAAACAGCCCTTCTGAGGTACCGTCCTGCTGACCTACAGCCCTTCCTGTGCTGAAGGAGGGGCTGGGAAATCTGAAATTCTTGCAAGACCATCATTGGTGTGAGCCCGGGACTGCCCAGACCGAGCTCCTCAACAGGAGCTGTGTGAGGGGTGGGCTGGGCTTCCCTCCAGCATTGCAGCTTCTCGGAGCTTTTATTACATAAAAAACATGTAGAAAGAAGTTGGGGACCTGGGCTGGGTCAGCCTGGGGGGACCTGGGCAGCTGCCACCCCTTCCTGCACTTACCTGCCACCCAATTATTCCTGACCTTTGGAATGAGATACCAAACCCCACTTTTTTAAATTTCCACCTGCCCAGGTGAGTAAGAGTGGCCTCTCCCCAGCCAAGCACCTGCAGCTCTGGGGCAGGGCAGGATGAGGGAGAACAGCTCTCCTCAGATCCTCACACTGACATTTCCTTCTGCAGCTCCAACCCCACCGGGGGATTTGGCTCTGTCCTTTCTCCTCCCTCACCTCAGCTGCCTGGATCTGCCTCTGCTGCCCACGGGAAAGGGATGAGCACTTACACCAAGGATACACAGTGGGGCTGCCCCATCCCCAATCCCTGAAAACAGGCAGGGAAGGGAGAGCAGGAACGCTGAGCAGCTGCACTTCGGTCTCTTGTACCTCCTCCCAGAAGGGCCTTTCACACAATTCACAGCCTGTTCTAAAGGAATTGGGCACAAAGGCAAAGCAAGGGGGGTTCGGCCCCCAAAATCCTGTCCCCAAAAACCTTCGCAGCCCTGGGGAGCCCGGGAGCCTCCTGGGGGCACGGGGACAGCCCCGGCCACAGCAGCTGAAGGCTGGTTCTCCTCTACCTACGAGACAAGACAGACGTGGGACACACAAATCAAATCACCGCCGACACAGGGTGACACACAAATCACCACCGACAGAGCCAGGGGCTGCGGGGGGGTCCCCGGGCAGGGGGCAGGGGGACATTGGCACTTGTCAGCGCGGAGCTGCCGCTGCCGGGCGCGGGGAGAGGAGAGGAGGGCAGGGTGTCCCTGGAAGGACAGGGGTGTCCCCGCGGGGGCCCTGCCGTGCCAAGACCTCACGGTACCGGAGCACCTTCATCGCCCGGCGGGGCCCGGCCAGCCCCGCTCTGTTCAATAAATAAGGTACAGGAGCACAGCGGGGACGCAGTTCCGCAGGCGCTTGTGTTTATACATTTTCCTCATGTCCCTGGCCAAAGGACACACTTCCTCCGGTCAGCCTGATTCGAAAAAATAAAACTGTCACTGTTGCAGCGTTCCCTGAGCCTCCCCGTGGCGGTCCCGCGGCGGCCGAGCAGACAAAGGGCAGTTCCCAGCTCCCGGCCTCTCTCCGCGGCGCGGGGCAGGGGCAGTGCGGGGATCGATGGAATTACGTGGAAGAAGGCGAGTCCATTTTGGAGAGGATCCGCACGACCTCAGCTCGCTGCGTGGGGGAGATGTGCTGGGTCATGTGCACGATGGAATCCATGGCAACCTCGGGATTGGCCTGGACCAGGCTGCAAAGAGGAGAGAGGGCAGTGAGGCAGCCCTGCTCCCAGCTGGAATTCCAGGGGGCTGGAATGCGGGGCTGTGGGAGAGTGGGCACGGCACTGGGTGGGCTGGGAGCAGCTGAGAGCTCCCTCAGGACACCTGGGGACTGGAATCCTGAGCGTGTGACCCTGGGTGGCCACGGGGAGGGCAGGAGCTCTGGAGCCCTCCCTGATGCCAGCAGCAGCCCCTGCACCCACCCCACCTCCCTGCACTCACCCCCGGATCTGCTTGAGCACGTAATCCCTGGAGATGTATTTGATGTTCTCCTCCACCACCGAGCGAACGCCCTCCTCCTCCGTCAGCTGCTTCTCCAGCCACTCCACCAGGTCCTTGTTGCTGTCCCACAGGTAGGCCTGCCAAAACCCCACGGGTCAGCCTGTACCCCCCCAGCCCTGCCCACTCCCCAGATTTATCCCTCAGTTCCTGGACTGGCAGCTGTGGGTGGCACATCTGGCTGGGGATCCCCACAGGCACACCTAACCATCAGCACAAGATTATTTATTTCTTTTGCATCTCCTGCCATAAATGTGATGGAGGTGCTTGGTCAGTGCTGCAGAGAACGAGCTGCATCAATCCCAGGAGCTGTCCCAGATATACCCCAGTTTCCCTGGTTATCACCTCCCCAAATTCTGGTGGAACACAGCTGACCTGAGACGCAGCTGCTGCGGGGCTTCTCCCAGTGCTAAACCTTCATGGGACCCACAAGCCCCCATCCCCTCCACCCTGTCCCTGTGCTGGTGTCCCCAGCAATCCCTGACCCAGCCCCCCAGCAGCTCCTGGGGCACGGCAGAGCAGGTCGGGGTGTCTGGAACGCTCGGCCACAACCCCCTTTTTGCCTTTCACAAGATCATTGCACCTGATATGTGCTAGATAGTTGGCTGTGTAATAACTCAGGAGTGTGTGAGCCCCTAACAACCTCCTCTCCTCTCCTCTCATTTTCTTTACAAATCATTTAAGAATCGTTTTGTTAATGGTTTCCGGAAAAGCAAGTACTGCCATTAGCACTCATTCATATTTATGTCATTTTATTTGGGTAATTAAACACAAAGCTCCTCATTTAAAGGTGCACTATCCTTCTCTGTTATCACTAACCAAGTCAAAGGCAGAATGACAATGAGCTGGGGGCCGTGGTGGCACCTCCCTGGCACCCCCCGCTGCAGCCAGAACCTGCCACACCTTTGGGCCACAGAACCAGGGAATCACTGAGTCATTAAGGCTGGAAAAACCTCTGAGATCATCGAGTCCACCCATTCCCCCAGCACTGCCAAGGCCACCACTGACCGTGTCCCCAGGTGCCACATCCACAGGGCTGTTAAATCCCTCTGGGGATGGGGACTCCACACTGCCCTGGGCAGCTGTGCCAGGGCTGGACAGCCCTTTCCATGGAGAAATCTTCCCAAATATCCCACCTAAACCTCTCCTGGTACCTGAGGCCGTTCCCTCTCCTCCTGTCCCTGTTCCCTGGGAGCAGAGCCCGACCGCCCCTGGCTGCAGAGTGGACACCTCCCACTGTGCCAGGCTGCTCCAAGCCCCAATGTCCAGCCTGGCCTTGGGCACTGCCAGGGATCCAGGGGCAGCCACAGCTGCTCTGGGCACCCTCAGGGCCTCCCCACCCTCCCAGGGAGGAATTTCGGGTTCAGAGCCCATCCCAGCCCCTGACACGCTTCAATGCCCCCGGGATTATTTTATTTCCTTTCACAGAATGTCTCTGATTGTCTCAGCCCAGTGATGTCACTTCGAGATTTTGCTTATTTCAGTGTTTTTCTCCTTATTCTGATTTGAAACTCGTCGGGTTTCGCTCCCTGCCTGTGCCCCTGCCACGCAGCAACATTCCCTGCATACAAAGGAAGATTCCAGGGAAGGGGAACAAACCCAGCCCGGGAAGCTGCGACACAGCCACAGACCTGTGTAAAGCTCCATTTACCCAAGAATCCCAAAGCTTTTAGTTTGGGAGAATATTTAATACTCTTATTAATCATTTTTAATCCGTTTGCTTTTAATTAAGAAACAGCATGATGCTTCCCTATCAACATATGCCAGGGAGCAGATTAATTGTGGCTTAAGATAACTCTCCTTGATTGGTGTAATGTATTAGCTAACGAGCTGCCTGCTTTTGGAGAGCTCAGGCTCTACCTTGGAAAGGCTGCTGCCCTCCAGAGAACATCCCCCCTTCCCTGGAACCCCTGGGTGTTGGGGACTTTGAAAACAGAATGGAAAAAAAAATAGAATAAAAAAATAAAACAATGAAATAAAATAGAATTTTTTTAAAAAGTAAAATAAATTAAATAAAATAAATAAAATAAGTAAAATAAATAAAGTGACATAAAGTAAAATAAAGAAAATAAGGAAAATGAAATCAAGTAACATAAAGTAACAAAGTAAATGAAATAACTAAAT
>VWZW01003158.1:37882-123848 GCA_013397115.1 Edolisoma coerulescens
CATGGCTGGGGACAAGGACACAGAGCTGGTCAGACATGGCTGGGGACAAGGACACACAGCCTGGAGTCACAGCTCATCACTGCCCCAGCCTTGGGCACTTCCAGGGATGGGGCAGCCACAGCTCCTCTGGGCCCTGTGCTGGGGCCTCAGCACCCTCACAGGGAAGAATTTCTTCCTGATATCCCATCTAAATCTACCCTCCTTCAGGCTAAGGCCATTCCCCCTGTCCTGTCACTCCATGCCCTTGGGAAAAATCCCTCTCCAGCCTGCAGGATGCTCCCACATCACTCCTGCTCCCAGCTGTGGGACCTCCTCTCTGGAAATCCAGTCTGGTGACTTTCCATGAAACCACATCTATGCCAGGGCTGCAGGTCCTCAGTTCCCACCAGCTGCTCTACACCAGCTGCCCTGGGGATGATCCATCCCTGATACACAAACAAGTTTGGGAAATCAATCTGGGTATGTCTGTACTGCCCAATTTCAGACTTACTACCCTGGACCTCTCCCACAACTCAGGTAATGTGAATAAAATGCACCTAAGGGCAGCAGAGCTTTTCCAGATCTTCATAAAAATGTGTGTGGGGAGGGATGGGGAACAGCACTCCGCTCTTCTTCCATTAAAATTTGTTTAAGGCATTTTGCTCAAAATTAATAAGAACAACTCCACTGTGTAAAGACAGAACATTGAAAATATCAGCCCCAAAGGTGATTTAAATAAAAGAGAAAAAGGGAAGGCAGAAGAATTTCTATGAGATGATATAGTTTCTAATGGATACAGTTTGTAATGGAAACGGGCGCTCTTGAATATATATATTTTGTTACATATAATTATATCTAGAAGTATTAAATCAAAATACAAGAAATGAAAAATAGTTATTAGGCTCATCTAGCCCACCTCTTTGTTCAGGTTCTTCCACAGTGCTTCTGAAAGCTCCCATTTAGAAACCCCAAACAATAAATCTACTGCTTCTTTAGGGGCATTTCCACAGCCAAATAGATGAGATTTCCCTCAGAACTCAGCCAAACTTCCCCTCCCTCCCCATTAATTTCATGTCACTGCCCCTTCTACCACCCTACATAACGTCTGCACTCCTTCAGGCTCACTGCAAACAGGAGGATTTTCAGTGGGGTTTGTCCTCAGACACAACAGGTACCCATCCCTCATCCCTCTTCCAACCCCCTCTGTCATTTGGGTCCTTTGCTTGGACCCTCCCAGTTTGCCTCATTTTTTCTGGCCATTAAAATACCAGTGCAGAGAAAATTAAGGAGCTGCATTCATGTACCTCACACCTGCTGCAATAGGAGCAGCCTGAGAACACTGAGACACTTTTGATTCATCTAAAATCCTTCCATCCCTCGAGAAAAGCCTCATTTCTGGGGAAGAAAGAGACTCCAGCCAAGGTCCCCTTGTCATTTAACCCTCATTTCAGTGTTCAGCATTAACACGAGCACAATTAAGCAATTAACTCTTTGGGAAACACACACTCTCTTATATTTTTAATATATATATATATACACAAACAAATATATATAAATACATATTAGTACCACAGGCACTGATATGATCTCTCCATTTCATTCCCAAGGTCATTGTCCAAACACCCAAGGAAAGGAATTTCATGTTATTTAAGAGATACCAAATGCTGACAAAGGGAAGAACAATTTATTCCCTCTAATTGGGAATAAACATAAATCCCAGCAGAGACAGTGGGGACTGAGAACCAAACAAAACTCCAACCTTTCCCTTTGTCCTGAGCAAAGAAAAAGACTCAAAAGGGGTGACAAATTTATTACTAATTATACAATTATTTTATTATGTAGTGCTAGTAATAAACCACTTGAAGTACTTTCAGCTAATTCTAGTGTTAAGAAAATAATTGCTTGATTCAAATTATTTTAACTGAATTAATTCTTTACTAGACATTTTTTACTAGTGCTACATAATAAAATAATTGTGTAATTAGCAATACATTTTTCACTCCTGCCACGGGTATATATTTTACTCAGGTGAAGTGCAGAGAAGAGCAGCACTAATTGTTTGAGCAGGGCAGAGGGAGGAGGAGCAGAGAAATTGGGGGAACTTGATGCTTTCTCACAGCTCCAAACCTCCCTCAGGGTCACCAGGTAGCATCAGGAAATATTTTGTTTCCCAGGTGCCAGCAGGTGGTCAGGGCAGTGTTTCTGTGCCTGGGGATCCTCTGGGATCAGCCTTTGGGATGAACTTCACCCCTCTGTGGTTCTGCACAAAGCTGCTCCCTCTGGGACCCTGCAGTGTCCTGGATGTCCCAGCAGCCTCAGGATCCTGACTGAATAACTGATTAAACCCTAATATTTAGTATTAAATAAAACCAAGTGCTGGCTTCCCTTCACACTCCACCAAGGCCACTGGAGCTGCTGCTGCTCCCGGGGCTGGAGACACCCTTGGTGTTCCCAGAGCTGGCTGTAAACTCTGCTGAGGAGCATTTCTCCTTCCTGACCCTGACTTCCAAAGGGTCCCCACGGTGCTCCAAGCCAAAATTCCTGTATTAATTTAAACCTCAGCCTAATCTGAGCAACCTGGCCTAGTGGGAGGTTGGGCTTGGAATGAGATGATCTTTAAGGTCCCTCCCAACCCAACCCAGTCTGGGGTTCCACGAGCAGCCCCTTGCGAGGCAGAGATGCTGCAGGATGTCCCCAGGAGAGTAGAGCTGGGTTTGCAGGAGGGTGGGCAGTGCCCACAGAGCTCTGTCCCCTTCCCTGCTGCCCCGAGCCCAGTGTCCCCCCCACAGGGACACCCAACCTGCTGCAGGTGTCCCCAAATCCTGGCACTCAGAGCCCTCCCTGCCCCTCTGCAGCTGGAGCAGATCCCACCAGCCTGGCTGCAACACCAGATGGGACCAAGACACCCCAGGAACCCACCCCACACACCCACCAGAGCCCGGCACCCAGGCAACCCGAGCTCCAAACCTTCTCACTCGGCCGGATTATTTTGTATTCTTTTTTCCCCGTTATTTATAACCTGTCCCGGGCAAACACGAGGAGCAGAGCAGGAGCCCCTGGCAGGGGGGGGATTTGCATGTGATCAGACCCTCCCTGCCGAGCCCAGGACCCCGGTGCTAATTTCCAGGGAATTTCACGCTTGATGTCTCCCCGTCGTGGGTCACCGCCGGTTCGCCCAAATAAACCCCTGCCAAATGGCTCCTGCATCGGAATATTCCAGCCAGCTCTTCATAATTTAATTTTGCATTATGCTCAGGAGCCTTCTGGCCACGGAGAGAGCTCGTTGGGGAAACCACCACCACCACCACAAGCTGCCTTTATTTAGGGCGTTATTTATTTATTTTACGGCAGGAATTAGACCTCCCAGGCTCACTAGGAAAGAGAGGGGTTCTTTTTTTCCCCCCCTCTTTTTTTTTTTTCTTTCCTCCCCCTTCACTAATGTCAATTTTCAGCATAGCAAGAGCTGTCTCTAATCTTTTCCTACTCATTACACACAATTTTGGAGTCATTTTACCCACAGTGCAGTCGGCTCCTGGCAGTGTGTTTGTGTGCACTGAGGGGTGGCATAATTGTTTATTTTCCCTCCCTGCATAATCCCCAGCCAGCACTGAAACCAAAACTGCAAACAACTCCCCAAGGGACACCGAGAGTGTCAGGAGACACCAGCAGCAAGCAGGAGGCTGGAAAATGCAAGGAGCAAGGTGCAAACTGCAATGGCTCTGTCCTTCCCTCCTCCTCCCCCTGCCAGCTGGCTGGGATAAGGTGGGATATGCAATATAAATATTAACACCCTCGTGCTGCCTGTTCCACCCAACTCCAAAGCTAAAACTCAGTTTCTCAGGAACCCAGCAAGACCAGATCCAGCATTTTAAGGTAAAACAATATTTAAGGACTAAATAAGGTAAATAAATAAGGTAAAATTACATCAACAGCTTCCCAGTGAGTTGTGTGGCGGGGGAAGCACCTCACAAAGGGAGTGCAGGAGCAGCACATGGAGCAGAATCCACCCCCAAAGGCAATGGGTGTTTTCCAGATGGAGTTTTGCCATCTTTTGCCACCTCCCACCTTTGCATCTGCAAACTCAAAGGCTTTGCCTTGTGCCCAGCTGAGGAACCAGCAGAGCCCAGCAGCCTCTGCCACCCTGAGAACTTCCACCAGCTCAGTGCTCCTGTAACTTCTCCTGATCTAACCTTTTCCTTCTTTAGATTTTATAGTATCTGTCTCACATCCTCAGCACTTCACAAAATTTCCAGCAGCACTCCATGGTGCCCTGGGCAGCCAAGACAAACCACCCCCAGGACAGCACCAAGCTGCTGCTTACCCTTCATTCCCCCAGAGAAGCCTCTCCAGTTTGCAAAGACCATCAGGGGCAGCCCTTCCTTGTTGAAGTCCTTGATTGCCTGGGCTGTTTTGAAGGCAGAGTCAGGGAACCACACCTGCCCAGCCTGCTGGATTATCTGGAGGGAAGAAAAATCCGCTGTCAGGCCTTGAGGCACGTTAATGTATGAGTTAAAACATAAAAAATCAACAGGAGCTGTGATGTGGGATAAACAATGAGGAACATGGCACGTGGAATGTTAGGATCTGCTTGGCCATGGGAAAATTGGGACAATCGTTTTGTCACCAACTTTAACAGCAGCATTCCCACTAGTTTAGCTAAGAAAAGACAGTATGGGAAGCCTGACACTGTGATGCTGCAAGGAGGGGAAGGAGAAGAGAAAGAAAAGGACATGGAGAGGAGAAAACCCTGGAGAGATGACGCAGGGCCAGGGCTGTGAAATCAGGCAGGGGAAAGCAAAATGTCAGAGCAGGAAGGCCACGGAACACTCCAGTCACAGCAAGAGAGCAGGGAAGTGGTTTTTGCTTGTCACATCTCCTGGGCCCCAGTCCCTGCCCCTCCCCTGGGTCCCGAGGGAAGCAGCACTGCTGGGGATGTGTCTCCCGTAGGAATGGCCACACAACAGCCCAGGGGCTGTTCCCAGCAGCTGCCAGGCATTCCCAGCCCACCAGGAACGGCTGCACGTTGGCAGCACAGGACAAACAGGGAGAGGAGCACAGGACCCACCCACCTTGGCCTCTGAGTCCAGGTTTGCGGGATCAGCGGGGATGCTGAGCTCCACCGTCCTCGTCTCCACGGCAACCACTCCTACAGGTATTCCTCCCAGCCTGCAAACAGGTGAGACACACACAGTTCCCACTCCTGCTGTTACACAGGGAGACAGCTTTTCCAGTTCACATCCAAACACCCAGGAGAGGCAAATAACAGGAGCAGCGTTGTGGCCTTTTGCGGAGTTGAGGCACAAGGTTGGAAAGTTCCGGAGAGGTCCCAGTCCTCAAAGCAAAATCTATTTCAAACACGAGCACATTCCTCACTGAAAATTAAACAGAATACACCTAACCCAGATTCTGGATGATAAATCCATGTACCCACCGCCCTTCACCTGCCACCACCCAGATTTTGGTGCTGACCATGGAAAATCACAGAATCCCCAAATGGGTTGGGAGGGACTTCAAACCCTTCCTGTGTTTTCCCCAGACCTGCTGCTGCAGGGTGACTGCCAGGTGGGAAAGCTGCAGGGACAGAGGGATGGGCAGGGAGTGCAGGCTGCAGGGAGGATGCCCAGCTCTGCCCCCCAGGGCATCCGAGCCCTCCTGAACACAAAAGCCATCGAAGCGCCGGCGACTCCGCGCTCCCAGGACGGTCCCAGCAGAGCCCCCGCTCCCTCCCCAACCACCCCCAGCTGATGACACACGAACAGGCAGGGAAGAGACAGGGCCCATGTGCACTGAGGGGCTGGAAATATTCCCATTCCCTATGATTAAGAGTCTGCTGGAACCCCGTAATTGCAGAAGCCGTCTTAAATCGGTAACTTATAACTTCTGTATTAGGGCCCATGTGACCTAATAAAGAACATCTTTATCCAAGTATTACAGTTATTTATTGAACTTGAAAACAGCTCAAAACAACTTCTGTTTTCCATAATACTTCATATAAATTTTATCAGGCTAGCACATGAAGATGCTACATCTTGTTTTATAGTGTGTCCCTGGACAAGTTGCCATAGAATAATAAAAGACAATTTACAGCCAACAGCACACATATTCCAAACATACATACAAGAGATGAGTTTTGGCAGCACTTACAGTAACAATCCCAGAAGAATACATTCATATTTGTTTTTTTCCAAAGTGCCACTGCTTTTGAAAGGAGTCTGTTTCATTTGTGTTATATATCCCTGCTGTGTGAGAGTCCAGAGCCACTTGGAATTTGTCAGAAGAAAGGAACTGCAAGTGAAGCTGAGCATGGACAGAGAGCTTCTGGCTTTGCCAAATCATTGATTTCCACCCCTGGCACACTGCTTAGCCTGGAAGCCTTTAAATTATAGAGTTATAGAGCCATGGAATGGGTTGGGTTGGAAGGGACCTTAAAGGTCATCTCATCCCTTTCTTTCCAACTCTTTCTGCTAGGTAGATATATATACACACATAGAGAAATAATCACAGGATGTTGCGTTCTAGAGAAATGCAAAGCATAACCCAAACTTGATTTCCACAATTGTCTAAAAGACCCCTCAGAACTTACCTTGCTCTCCCCACCACGACTGTCTGTGCCCAGGGCTGCATGATCTCCAGGAACGACCCGTGGTCGAAGAACCCACTCAGCCACTGCCCTTTCTGATCTAAAGGGAAGGGAAAAAAGGGAAATATCAAAGGTGGAAGGAGAGAGGGAAGAGAGAAAACAGAATATCAAAGCAGCAACTCAAACTTGCTTAAAAATGCCAACTGGAGAACATGGCACTGTCTTTTTATTTATTTAATTTTAAATAGATGACAATACAAGGGAACATTAGACAGCTGAGCATTTGTCTGCCTTCAGCCATCATGTCTTATTTCATTTCCTAGTCTGCATAAAGACAGCAATTTATCAGCAAAAGCATCATTTATTGTTAAACGATGGGGTTCGGAGAGCAGAGGGACTTCCCATGCTTTTAAATAAATAACTCTGCTTCTTTCAAGACTACAAACATTTGTCAAAAGGCAGTAAAGTCATTAAAGACAGTTTTCAAAACACCTATTTCTATTTTAAAACTTATCTCATATTCTTCTCTTGATTCTGCCTAATCTTTCCTTGAAAGAAGGAATGCTGAAGAAACCCAGGAACTAAATATGAAAATTTCAATTATATTTTAGAGTCAATCAGAGAAATCACAACTCTCCAGGGGCACCTGCTTTGCACTGGGGCTTTAGGAAGCTCTGCATGAAAATAACCCACGAAAAACTCCCCCGAAAAACCCCAAATCCCTCCCAGCTTCACCCCTTGGCACAGAGCTCCCGAGGAACTCTTTCCTCTGAACAAGCACCTCTGCTTCTGCAAACCCAAGTCCAAAACCAATTAAAAAGTGGAGATCCAAGCACGCTAACCTCTGCTGACTTAAACAGGATGGAGAGTGTTTTATCAAGCCCAAACTTGTAATTACTGTGTTCTACATTCCTTGCCTCTGTGGCCCCACTGTAAAATGTGACCATCCATTTCAAAATTATCTCTTTATCGCGAGCCCAAAGCTGATCGTTTAGATTCTGGCCTCGTGTCGGGCGTCAGTTTGAAGAATATCACGGCAATATCTCCTCTAATAAATGGCTTTAACTTTTCACCTAGGAGATATCTGCTTTAACTTATCACAGGGAATCATCTGCTTTCCTTAACGCTTCCACTAAATTAAAATCTGAAGTCACTCGATTTGGAAGCCGGCGTTTGCGGCGCCCAGACAGCTGGATGAATTGCTTGAGAGATGATGAAAAAATATTATCCAAAACCAGAAAACTTAGTTTATCACAAATCTCATTTTAGCCCCCCAAACTCATTAATAACAGTGGGAGTAATGGTCACCCAGTTTGCAGCTTGTACCTACACAAGGCTGCACAACCCCAGCGGTGCCAACACAACAACTCCCCAAGATCTGCAGGAATATTGTGATTCCTTCAGCACACAGACCCTTTGTGGATGGACTTTCCCCTAAATCATAAAAAAAAAATCCACAAAAGTGACCATTCTAAGTAAGTATATCATCTATAAAAGTAATAATTGGAGGTGTGCTTGAGCACTCCGGATTTACATGCTACTTTTAGATACTATGTATAAATATTATATATGAATATTATATATAAATATTTATGTATTAGATCCATACTGCTTAAAACTAATTATTTTACAGATTCTGAAACATATTTGGGTTGCAGACATCTGGCAAACAGCCTAGAAACAAGAGGAGAGCTGCTGCATCTCCTGGCCGTACTTGGGTTGGGGCGTCCAGCCAGCATCCAGCGAGGGTCGTAGGGGGTCTTGGTGGGAGCGAAGTCGATGGTTCTGTCGATGGGATCCTTAGCTTTGAGGATGGGAACAGGGCTGTGTATGTTCTGAGGGAAAAAGGGAAGCATCGAAGGAAGTGAGAGCCCCCTTTCCCAAAACCCCGCAAACAAAGCCAACAGCGGCACCCTGGAGCCCTGCAGGCCCAGGAATTACCTTTGGCATGTAGGAAAGCCACTGCAGAATGGTGTAGACTCCTTCAAAGTCATCACAGACCGTGTCGTGTGTCACCCCGTTGTTGTGCATGATCTGGATCCCTCCCAGCTGGTTGTTGGAGGTGTAAACTTCCCGTCCAAGCACCTGGGGAAGGAAAAACGGGAAAGCCATCAGTGCTGGGATGTGAGCAGGAGGTGCTGCCTAAGGAGGTACACACACACCCATCCCTGCAGCACCTCGGGATCGCTTGGGCACAAAAGGATGGAGCAAACCTCTCACAACACAGCTTCCCAAGCCCTGAGTGCAGGTAAGAGCTTCTGAACAGTGAGTCGTAGCGAACAGAGGGCAGGGTTGGATGGGATATTGGGAAGGAATGGTTCCCTGGGAGGGTGGGGAGGCCCTGGCACAGGCTGCCCCATCCCTGGAAGTGTCCAAGGCCAGGTTGGACAGGGCTTGGAGCAACCTGGGACAGTGGAATGTGTCCCTGCCCACAGCAGGGGGGTGGAATTGGATCTTTAAGGTTCCTCCCAGCCCAAACCATTCTGGATTCTACGATCCCCGAGGGGAATGACACAAGCAGGGAAACTGAGGCAGCTTTCCCACTTGCCTTCCCCAAGCAGCAGTGTGCCCAAAGCTCCCGAGTGCTGAGCCCAGCTCAGCTCACTAATCCCAAATTGCTCCAAGAAAACTGTAGGGTGGACATATAACCGGGGGAACAAACCCAGACAAAGGCCCGGCAGCTCCTTCGAGAGGCTGGCCAGAAGCTGGCTGGGGCTCCTCATTCTCTTGCACAGCTCCATCTCTAATCTGAGCCCGGGCAGCACAGCTCTTTTCTCATTCTCCTGCTGTCTCTTCCCATTTGCCCTCTCCCTGACTGATACACTGATCTCTCGGTCACTCGGCTTTCTGCTCCACTGACTCCATATTACTAATAACACCTCTGCCACGGCCAGTTTACCTCATGAAGGCAGGAGCACATCATTACAAAATAAACTCATAACTTTGACATTCTAGCAAATACATGCCGTTTGTTATTTTTATGGGTTGAGTCTTTCTAACAGACAGAGGACATTACACACCTGCTTCATTTGGATCTTAAAAACCCCCTCAAACACACGCAGACAGCCTGGCCTCCCCCAAACACCCGGCACAGATCATTTTGGGGACAGAGGAGCTGGCAGATGCCAGTCAAGGTTTATGTACAGAAGAAACCAAGGCACAGATGTCACAAAACTAACCCCAAAATATAGAATTCAGCGTGTGTGTTTTAGCACGGGGATGCTCCTGGGTCTCCCTTCTGAGCTCCAACACCTTCCTCCTCCTCCTCTAAGCAAAGCCATGGTAGAGCAGACAGCAGCACAGATTTAGGTTCAAGGATAAGAAAAGCCCAGGCCTCCAGATGCCAGGCACAAGCCTAGCTAAACGCTTCCCACAGAGGAAAATAAAAATAAAGAGGATTTAGACTCCCCCTCT
Organism: Edolisoma coerulescens; assembly: GCA_013397115.1. Taxonomy (NCBI): domain Eukaryota; kingdom Metazoa; phylum Chordata; class Aves; order Passeriformes; family Campephagidae; genus Edolisoma; species Edolisoma coerulescens. The sequence goes on from VWZW01003158.1 coordinate 47,856, forward strand.
CTGAACCAATGCAAACGCATGTACATGCAAAATGGGCTCTGCTCCTGCTTATCTGGAGACACTGCAGACAGCTCAGGTTTAGCACTGCTGACAGGCAATGAAACAGCCTAATATACCACTGCTCTCGCCCCTAAATCCCTTTTTGGAGACGAAGATAAACACGCAGCTCCTTCTCCCGAGTGCTCCAGCCATTCCAGCAGAGCCTGCAGCGGGTGGGGGATCCCAGCGCCAGGGGCAGAGGGGCCCCAGCTGCAGGGAAAAGCTGCTCTGAGGAGAGCTGGATCCGGGAGCTGGACGTGCACAGGGGAGCACCTGTGCAGGTGAGGGGGGACACGTGAGCTCTGAATCCGCCCTGCCCGAGCTGCTCCAGCCCCAGACTGGCACTCAGGGGCTTCAGGAGGATCACGGAATCCTAGAACGGTCCGGGTGGGAAGGGACCTTAAACTCTCTCCATGAAGGAATTCTTCCTCCTGTCCAACCTGAACCTCCCCTGGCAGAGCTTGAGGCCATTCCCTCTTGTCCTGTCATTTGTTACCTCAGAGAAGAGTTTCAAAATATTCCAAAACACTTGGGCAGTGTCGCCAACACTGAGTTCATCTGATCTTCCAAAAACCCATTAGGAAACCACATTTCTTGTTACTTCAGAAGATCTTTTGGCAAGCACAAGCAGAGGCAGGATTCTAACAGCCTCTGAAGGATGGGCCTCAGCAGGTTTATAGGCCTGTCCTCTGCATATTAATAATTTTCTAGCACTCCAACCAGTGCTGAGCAGCTGCTTTCCCCTCTCAGAACCTGAGCTGCTGGAGAGTTGGGACATTCCCTGCAAAGCTGGGCTGGCTGAGGGCTGGGCTGGCTCATCTGTTTCACCCAGGATGAAAGACCTGAAAACATGACAGCTTGGAGGGCTTGAATGGGAATCATTATGTAACCTAAGTGCTGTTATTATTCCGAGCATATCATGTGTTTATATCAAATATAAGTGCCAGATTTTTATCCAAATAATTTCAATAATTGCAATTCCCATCCCACAATTTATATTGTCTGCCAGAAACACGAAGCAGAAGAGGCATATGCACGTCCTATAAATAGCCTATTTTTCATAAACAGGCAGAAATGATGGGAATGAATGTCTCATCAGAAAAAATGTAGGAACACAATGTAGGAACTTCAAACCTGACTGCTATTATGTGCAGTCAAGCCTCGACAGAGCTCAGGGCTCATTTCCAGCTCTTCCCCCACATGGATCACATATTAGGAGGGGGAAAAGCAGCAAGAGGGAAGAGAGGCCAGCTGAGCACAGAGCCCTTCCCAAATGCACAGCCCCTCTGCCTGGCAGTGGGAGCACAGACAGCTCCTCTCTGCCCTTCTTGCATTCCTAATCCCCGAATCCGTGCAGTTCCTGCACTTCTAATTTACGAGCGTTCGGTGGGGGACCCTTCTGACTTGGGAACAGATTGGCTCGGTCTAATGCTTGGAGATTATTAAAGGCAGAGCTATACTCCACTATCAAGTCTACAGATCTTTTATTTAGAAGATATGGTGCTCTAAATGCACAAAGAGCTCCCTGTCACCTTCACATTAAAGCCCCTAGTGCCTGGTAAATGGAATTATATAGCTGTCATCTCCTTTCCCCAAAGTTTTAAGAGTACAATGGGCTCATTTTTTCCCACTCCATCCCAGCTTCAGAACTAAGAGACCTACTTTGTATTGATTTAGAGTCTCGGAAATAAATAAACCTGCTTCTCCAATGTGATTCACAAGAAATTCATGATACACTATTGCATGATATATTTCAAGCTGCGGCTCCGGCTCTTTTTTCCCTTTGGTGAGTGATGGGGGAGGTGGGAGCTGGGGGGAGGTGGGGAGCTGACAGCCTGATGGTTATTGGGGATGGCTCCTGACTGCAAATCCACGGGCAGGTCCTGCTGGTGGAGTCTTTCCCTGCTTTCATTCGCTGAGACCAGAGGGGGAAGGGGGAAAAAAGCAATTGCACTTCACCTCGCAGGGAGCAGGGCAAGGAGCATCCAGGTGCACGTGGAATTGCAGCTCCTGCCTGGAGATCCCAACACTCCTCGCAGACACAGAGGGAGCAGGGCTCCACAGCTGGTCACACACACAAGAGGTTCTCTCTGCTTGCAGCATCACACATTTTTGGTGGGAAGGTTCTTCCACCTTGAGGTTATTGAGGAGGATTTTGGAAAATTTCTGGGTGGCAGCAGAAAAATCAAGTCTTGCAATCTTGAGAGCTGAACTACAAGCTTGAGATCAGACAGGCTCCAAATGACCTCTAAAATATTTGTTGTACATATTAAAAATAAAAATTAATTTGGGAAGAAAAGTCAGCTGGGAAATAAAAGCTAAACAACTTTTCATTCGACCCAAAAAATTCCAAAGGAGAAGCTCATCCAAACTGATACTTTTTCCTGAAGAGCTCCAGTTTCAGTGAAGTGGCATTTCCAAATGAAAAATGTCTTGTCAGAACCCTCATGCCCCTCTCTCCTCTCCCAGCGTGTGTTTTGCTCAAGGTCACTCCCTCAGTCAGTGGTAAATCAAAGGGACTCAATACACTTTGCAAACTAAAATTACAGCCCCTATTCTACATGGTGCCAACACCCATAAATCCCACCTGTCTCAGCCAGGGGTTCCCTAATCTAGATATGAACCCCATAAACAATATTAATGGTTGCCTCCAACTTAAAGATCTTGGTCATTTCCTTTGTCACCTTCTGGACCCCAGAGAACCCTGTTACTCAGAGACCCCCCAGGGCTGCAGTGCAGGGACCTCTTTCACCAGGACAGTGAAACTCTGTTCACTTCCCAGAGTGAGTTTAGGTTTAGTCATGAGAGATGTTGCAATTCCCCAGTGCTGTTCCTATAGTTCCCATCATGTGTCCAGAATCACAGGGAACTTCTCCAGAAAAAGGAGCAGGTCACCCCGATGTCCTCCTGGGGACATCCCAAGAGGGATGGTCAGGACCAGTTATCCTGGGACATGTTTGAAAAGTTCAGCTCCTGTGGAACATTAGGGAGCAGAGCTGATGCTCCAGTAAGGACATACCCTGCAGGAACCCCAGGAGCTGGGATACAGTCCTGGGGAAGAGATTTGGGCAGGCAGGATATGGGCCACGATGCTTAACTGCTGTTCAGCAGGAATAAACACACACAGAGCCCCCACCCACACAGATAAACCAAGCAAGATCCCTATTAAAAATGATAGAAGGAGGGAGGATAAAAAAAGTCAACAGAAATCTATTAGACTTCCTTCCCTAAGCAAACATCAAGGGACTGATAATGCCATGCCTGGAACGTAAATTGTCTCTAATGGGAACAACACACAAATATCACCACTTAAAGAAAGGCAATTAAAAGGAAAATGCAGCGATGGAGGGTGGTGGTTGTTTATCTGCACTGAGTCCAGGCATCCATCCTGCCTGCACACAGAGCAAGGACCTGTGTGCCACCAGCAGTGCCACCAGCAGTGCCACCAGACACACCCCCTCCAGCACCTGAAGCCTCCCACTGGCAGGGAAAGAAAGGAATGAGCCTGGCTGTGCTGGGTCTGAGCCAGTGACCCACACCAGGGACACCTCCACCAGCACCGCGGTCCTGGGGCAGCTCTGGGAGCTGGAGAACCCAACCTCCACCACAAAACCACCCTCGTTCTCACCACCTCCACTGCCACAAGCACCCAGGGCAGAGCAGAGGGGCCTCTCCTGCTTCCCAAGAGTGGGATAACCTTGGGCAGCTCCAACCTCCACACGAGGAACCAACACTTGATGCTGGTGAGTGTCGATTTCTGGGTGACATCTCCCACCCCTCCTTGCTTAACATTCTCCAACACCCTGGCACCCATCCAGATCTCCCCAATAGTCCTGCTGTGCCACTACAGAAAGATTCATATCATGCATTAATAATTATAATGCTTCTTTGAATGACAGGGCTGGCACTTGCTGTTCTAACTCACATGATTGCTCTCACATGATTGCTTTGATCTAATCCCAACACTGGAGTCATCTTGAGCAGATACTGAGTTATCCCTGCCTTGAATCTCAAAAAAAAAAAGAGCTTTCCACAGTACGAACCCCAAACAGCATCAGTCTCACAGGGCTTTTATTTATTTTTGCAGATTGTGAAATTGAAGGGTAAATATTACTGTTGGCAATCACTGCCCAGGCTGTGTGAGCCTCCTGTTCCTCCCTGAGCTCCTCCAGAGCTTCCCAGACCTCTCTCACATGGGCACAGTGCCCTGAGCAGCCCTGACCTGTTGTCTCATCCTGTTACATGAATCCCAGAGCATCCAAAAAGTTCTGCAGCATGATTCAGGACTGAACTGAAAATACAAAGCTATTCTCTTCTGGCCTCATGCAAAGGAATCCAACAAGACCAAACAAGACTCTTTTTTTGGACCCATTCTGGTCAAAAATGTCACCCCACAACCAGGCAGGTGGTTGGCAGGCTGGGAAATGAACTATGCCTTGAGTGTTTCGTGTTTCAGTTTCTGACCCCTCACCTTCCCTGCACAGACTCCTGGCAGGTGGGATTTGTCCAGCCCATCCTCGGTACTCTTGGATGCTCTGAGCAAACCATGGGGTGCACAGGGCCTGATGATTCAGGCAAGTCAAGACCAGAGAGTTTGGGGGAAAAAAAAGCTAAAACAGGAGGGAGAGGAAACAAACCAGCACTGGTCAGAATTCTGTCACCTCCAGGAGGGACGGTGGCTTTGGGGCAGCTCTTCATCACCATCACAAAACGTTTGAGAGCCTGGCTGAACATCTGCATAGCAAACTGATGTGAATCCTGCTTGGAGCAGTTCCTGGAAGTCTCAGCTAAACCTGGCTTCCCTTAGGAAAAGCCTAGAACATGTGTCTGCAGGGAAAATGTGACTGAAAGCCACTATTTGTTTCCATTAACACAACAGTCTCCAAGACAGGATTTCTTTTAAACACAAAAGACAAGGAGGAGCAAACTGATTAAAAATAGGTCAGCAGCAGACTCTGGAACATCCTTGGGAGGACTGAAATGGAATGTAGCCCTGGAAGCTTGAACCACATAAGCATAGCAGGAATTGGGAATGCTGGGCTCTTTGGTCTTACTCCCACTAAAAAGAAAACCCAGGTGTTGGTGCAGGGCACAGCACATCACGTCTGAAACCACCCCGTGCTCAGGTTATGAGGAGGGAAGGGAGTGAGGGAGGAGGAGGAGGAGGAGGAAGGTTTGGGGCTGGAAAAAGAGGGAGGCAGGGGAAGTTAAAAAAAAAAAAAAATCTCTGCCTCAGCAAAAGTTTTCATTAAAATTTTAGACAAATGATCTCTGTGTCCTTCTCCCATGCTGCCTGGGGCTCCATGCTATTTCTATGCAAATAACAACCTCGTGGTTTATATCTTATTATTTCCACCGGAGCTGCGGCGACATGACCCGAGACGTGTGTGAGGTAGAGACAGCGACAGAGAGAGAGGGAGAGAAAGAGAGGGAAGGGAGGGAGGGAGATGGAGTGGCTGCTCGCTGAAGTGTGAAAAAATATTGTCAGGAGTGAGCAGCAAGAACAAAAAAAAAAAAAAAGGGAAAAAAAAAAAAAGAAAAAAATTGCAGGGATAACGTGTTTATTTCAGCCCCTCTCCCCATGTGAACCAGCATCTTTTAAAATTCATTGGGCATCAGGCGATCATGCACAATCCATCTGCTTTCACTTTATCATTTGCATTTCATGCCTCCTGGCTTTTGATGTGCTGATACTTTGATGCAGTCAGGAGACGCGCATTATCATTATTTCAATTTGCAGGGGGGTCAGCGGGCTCGGCACAGGCGCGGCACACGCTCACCGAGAGCAAGGAAATGGCATTTCCACCTCTCCACCCCCTGCTGAAATGCACCGGGGAGACAAAAGGGGCCCGGCTGAAACACGGCTCCGTGTCCCCTGCGCTGGCACCGTCCCCGCCGCGGAGCATCGCACCTTTCCCCGGCTCCTTCCCCAGGACAAACAAAGACAGCTCCACCGGGAGCACAGGGACACCCTGCACAGCCCTCCAGTCTCCTGCCAGGGAATGGGGCTGGAGAACCCTTCAGCCCAGCTGTCTCCCTGGGATGTGGCTCTCGGCTCACCGGGACAGGCGGCACGCGAGGAGCCAAGCCCAGAAGCCAACAGGAGCTGCAGCCCCAAATGCCACCGACCTTGAGCTCATCATCTGAGTTAGAGGTCACCCTCTGGCTTTGGCAGCTGGACCTTTCCCTCCACACCTAAACCCTCAGGCTGCTTTTACATAATGATAATGAACGAGACCAGCAACGGCTCTGGCTGCGCGGAATGTCTGTCACCATTCCCCTCTGCTCCCCTTGTAAATTAGAAAGAATCCAGCATTTCACAGGGAAAAAAATAAAATTAAACAACTTCCCAGAAAGCCCTGCCTGCTCTCCGAAAGCCCAACTGCCTCCATGGCTGCAGAAACAGTTTTGTGCTGCACATTCTGCTGGCGGAGAGGAGACATTTTGAAGATGTGTTTGCAGACACAAGAAGTGTCAGCTTTGTCCTGCATCCTCCAGGAACACACCAACGTAAAAGTCAGCAATGGAAAAACTGTCCCACATCTCTGACACGCAACTGGGAAGAGCTAAAGGTGGCAGCTTCCATGTATTTATCTTTGATTCAGCCATGATCTCTCCTCAAGCCCCTGCCAGCCCTGACTCCCCACCTCCTCCAAGGGAACGAGAAGCACCAAGACTCACTCCACACAGAACAACTACAACAGATTTCCCCTTCTGGAGTCTCATCCCTGGGAACGAGCAGGAACACATGTACCACACCCAAACAGCCTCTGCATTCCTACAAGGGGAGACTTTGCACAACCGGCCCCTGGCTGGCAGTGACCTGACCTCCGGCCCCAAAAAATTCAAACTGGCCCTCTAAATTCAAGGGCCGAGCATTTAACAGGTTTCAGGGAGCACAGGGTCTGTCTGAAGTCAGTCCAGACTCCGTGGCAGGAGGATGCCAATGGATGAGCACTCACTGCTCGCTTCACATCCTCCAGAGGATCAGCCAGACTGAGCTCGGACATTCCAGGCTAGCCCTGGACACCAGTTCCCTACCTCAAACACACTTGTGGGACACAATTGCAGCTGGATCCCTTCAAGAAGCCCTGAGCAGAACTGCAGGGACTGGAAATCAGGTGAAGCAGCAGACACATCACACGCAGCCAGGAGTGAGTGGGGACTGCCAGGCTCCCCCTGCTCAAGGGCAGGTAAGCACTGTTGGGGCTGGATAGGATGCAACAGGTTCCTCCCTCACCTTCAGGCAGGTAGAGGTTCAGAGCTGACACAAACACACAAACATCCCAACGGAGCACGGAGGAGGGAAAAGGACACATGGGATTATTCAGGCCACTGAAATTCTTAGGATGGGATAAATCCCCCCCAGAAAGCAGCTCCTTCTGCCTATGCCTGCTGACAGATGTCAGGTGCTTAATTTAGTGCATATCCTTAATTTTTAAGTGCCTAAAATCTAGTGAGATTAATCCAGTCCTGTGAAAACAACCATTGACTCCACAGGCAGGGAGTGCAGTTAAACCTGGGAAGAGGGGGAGAACTGAACAGCCTGGCCCTGCCATCTGGGGAACTCTGCAGGGCCCCGATCCCCAGCAAGCGACAGCTGGAACCAGGCAACTCACTGCACTTCAGCAAGCACTAAACTGACTCAATTTCTTTTTAAAGGCTGGATCTTCAAATGCCTCTTTTCCTCCCATTGATGCAGGTGTGTGTGATGTGTGTAAGAGATCTAACTGAGGGTGCTGCAGCCTACAGTTGATAGGATCAATGCTTCATTTTCTGCAGAGCCCCCTTTATTCAGGGGAATAATTCAACAAGAGCCTGTTTTCCTTTATCTCCCATTGTCAGGCAGGCACTCCTGGAAACACAGCTTGCCATGGAGCACAGCCACCCCAGGTGCTGAGAGTGCCTGAGAACAAAGCTGCTCGATGGGGAAGGGCACTCACAGCACACAGCCCCAACTCCAGGGAAACAAAGCCCTCGGGGAGAGGGATGGGAGCAGAGAGGGCTGGGAGCCGTGTCTGCACCAGGCAAGGAGCTGGAGGCTGTGGGATTAATGGGCTTGGGGCAGCAAGGGAGAAAATCTGCCTCTGGAGTGGGGGGAAAAAAAAAAAGAGCCACTTTAGCAGTGAAGCTGTAAGTTTTCTTTGTGACAGCCCCAGTTATTTCTGCTGTCCCCCTCAGCTGAGATTTCCAGCAGGAAATCTCGTTCCCAGCCTGGAAAAGTCAGCATCCAAGCTCCTCAGGGGTTCAGTGCTCCCCAGAAGCAACACAGTGCTGTGGGGGTGACTGGAAGTTCAGGTGATTCCGGCCCACGTATTTTGGAACAAGGACTTCCACACCCTGGCAAGAGCCCTGTTTCCCTCACAGCGCTCGGTGGGTGGCAGAAGACCCTACCTGGACATTGGGCTTCTCCTCTGCTGGTATTTACCCCGTGCACACAACCTCTGTTAAAAGCTGCTTCTCCTCCTTCCTTCCCCCGGCTGCTGCTCAGGCCCTTCAAGGTCCCTCCAACCCAAACCATTCCAGGGATTCCATAACAAACCCCGGCTGCGTTCTGAGAGCTGTGAGGACTGAAATGTGAGGACTTACTTTGTTGAGGGCCCCGTAGCCAGTGAGGACGATGTGGGAGTTCTCCACCTGGATGGTTCTCTGGCCCAGCCGGACAAGGTAGGCCCCAATGCCAATTGCCCGACACGTTACCTGGAAAAAAAGGAAAAAGAAAGGAAAGAAAAAGAAAGCAACGGCATTGATTTCTGTCTCTCCACACAGCCCCAACCTATTGATTCAAACATTGAGATAGAACTAGGTGTGTTTGTAGTACAAGGCCACAAAATCTGCTCTCGCTGGAAAATTCCAGAATCCGTTACTTTGTAAAACACAGGATGTGAACATAACGTATTTTATTAAAAAAAAATAATAAAAAGAGAAGCAGCAACTTTCAGACTGAGCAAATACGAGGCCAAATGACTGAAGTGTTTTAAATTGAGTGTACAGGGGACCCAGCCCTGCACTGGTGCCAGAAGCATTGCTCAAAGCCTGCAGGAGCCCATTTCCATCAGCCAGAAGGCTGATCCCAGATGGATGTTTGGGATATCATCACAGGATTTTTAGCTGAAACAGACAATACATTTGAAGAATAGAAAGCAGTGGGGGATTACCAAGCTGATGGTGATAACACTATCATAGGCTAAAGACGATTCTCCAGCAATCATGCCACATCCTCTGAGGTTCTCTACTCCAAGTCCGTCCTCCTTCCCGATAATATCCGTTATCTTGTACCTGAGGGAGACACAGACAGCCTTTGAGTCACAAGGTTCAGTGATTTGCTGAATCAGTTTGTTACAAAGAAAATGAAAAGTGACTAAATATCATTAAGGTTCCGAGGAGAAATGTGCATAAAGCCCGGGCAGGGGCTGTGCAGGGCTCATCCTGCAGCACCACGGAACAATCCCACGGGAGCAGCACTGCCAGAGGAAATGCCAAGGGAGAGGAATGCCTGGGAAAAGTGTCCTGTCATTCCCACAGGACGTGAGGAGCAGGCTGATTTCAGGAAAAAGGGCAAGAAAGGAAGGGAATGCAGACAAAGGGAAAAAGGAGAAGAACAAGGATTACAGCAAGGCTCTTACCTTTTCTTCACTTCCTTCTTCCACGCCTCCATCCCCTGCCCAGTCCCTTCTCCCCCCCTGCTCTCAGACTGGCTCCCAGCCTTCCCACCAGGCCCTTGCTAAGCTGAGGACTTGAGCATGTGCTTCAGAGCCTCCTGAGGAGCCCCCAGCTCACAGGGGCACGCTCCCATCCCCACACCCAGCACTGCTTCAGTTCTTCCAGAGCCTGCCAGGCTTCGGTTTAATCCTGAACACATCCTGATCGTTCCCTGCAGCACCCTCAGCCATGACTGGGGGTCAAGAAGACACAACCCTCAACTCCCTGCTCCCTGCCCTGACCACCCAGACCTTTGGCTTCCCATGCACCTGGATCCTAAGGAACGCCCCAGCTGAGGACAAGGACATACCACGCATCACCCAAGCATGAACAGAAAGCTTTTCCTTCCTACCTGGACTCTCCATTTTCCTCCACGTGTTCACAGTGAACAGAGTTCAGGGCGCTGACTTTCTTATAGTCTTGAGGAGTCAGGTACAAGTATTTGTATCCCTGCAGGGAAAAGCAGTTCATTCATCCCAATCCCACCGGCAGTCCCTTCCTGATCCCCACAAAGAAACTCTGACAGGGGCAGAATTTAATTCCACAGAGTGATAAGAACATTCTCTCAACGCTGGAGATGCAGCTGATGCCACTGAAAGCTGGGAATGGTGCAATATTTAGCACTAACTCCTTTTGGACACCAGCCTGCTGCCTGGGAGATCATAAAATCCTATCATGGAATGGCTTGGCTTAGAAAGGACCAGGTTGCTCCAAGCCTCATCCAGCTCAGCCTTGAACACTTCCAGTGCTCCAGATCTGATACCAAGGAGAACTTTAGAGGTGACAGCCTGGCAAACATTTACCCTCCCCTCTATTAGAAGAGGTGGTGTCAAAACAAGACTCTGGTGGGCTGCTGCAGTTTCCCCCCTGGTTCCTGTGCCCCCCTTACCTTGTATGGGTTGTCTGGGTCTTCCCAAGCCACGTGGAACATGTGCCGGATCTCCTCGGCCAGACCGATCCTGGCCCCGCTGTTGGCAGCCACGAAGATGCGGGGAATGCCCTCGGCCCGGGCCAGCTCGGACGCCCTCAGGAACAGCAGGTCCTCCTGAGGCCCAAAGGAGCCTATCCTGTAGGTGATGTCATTGCCAATGACAATGATATCCCGGCCCTCCGGATACTCCGGCGTCCTCAGAGTCATCTTCCAGGCCACCATCCCAATCTGCAGTCCAAGAGCAGAGAACAGCAGGAAATAAACGAGTGCCTTCAAGGTGTGAAGGGAGGGAGTCAGGCTGGGATCGCTCCTCTCACTTGGAGAAATGGTCTCTCGGACTTGGCGTATTTTCCTTGGGAGCTTGGATAGCAGCAGCTCTGACGTGCTGCCAGTGCAGAGCTCAGCTGGAAGCACTTGATCCTTCCCACATTCCTTGGAGCACGTTCTCCCAGGGCTCTCATCCCATCAGGACGCTCACACTGGCTCTCTCTCTCCCCAGTCAGGGATTTACCACAGATCCAACACGTTCTGCCAGTGTCCCTCTCCCAGGGAGCAGTGTATTCCCTGTGCTCCCAGGATGTGCTGCTGCACAGGATTCCTGACCACCTGCTCAGGCTTCCCAGGTATCCCCTCACAACCTCATCACCCCGACCCAACCCTCATTTTAACCATCTTTTTATTTCATTACTATCTCCCATTTCCCCCCCGTCCTTCCTTTCATTCCTTCGTCTCTTCCCTTTTCCCTTCCCCGATTTTACAGCAAGGGAAGCAATGCCTGGGTAAGCAATGCTTTTTGCTGCATATTTTTCTTTTCAAAAGTCACGGGATGATCTCCCCTGGCCCATCTCCTGGAGGATCAGCAGTGTCTCTGCCCTGCCTGCCCCATCCCTCAGCCGCCGCTCCGGGAGCCGGCCAGCCCGGAATGCCATTAACAGATGGGAATAGCAGCATCCCTTGAAAGCCACATGCATCACCCAGTCCCCGCTTGCCCAAGGATCATAAGCTCTGAGTACACATTCCTCAAGCCGATTGCACATCCTCTGCAATCAGGAGGGCTGAGACTCTCATCGTGGAGCCTCGGAATTCTGAACATGATGAACTAAAGTGGGAGGGGGAGAGGGGAGAAGCAGCAGATAGATCTGTGCCATTTAATCCACATCCAAATGGCACAATACACAGCCCAGATCCAATCAGCATCTGCAATAAGATATGCCATAATAGGCTCATTAAAAAAAATAAAGAGGCAGAGGAATTAATCAAAGGGTCATTCGAAGTAAAGCAGGCAGCAATCCAAAAATATTACAGCCAGCTACGGGCAGATCCTTCCTTACACCTCCCCTTCCAAGAGCTGAGATTGCAAGTTAACAGACTGTTTCAGTTCACATTCTCCTTGGATTCCTCCACTCCTACTCTGACACGTCAAAAGGGAATCATTTGTTTGCCTCTGAATATTTGCAGATTTACAGTTCCACCTCAGCATCCAGCTGCGGGGTTTGGAACAGAGAGATGCTGCAGCAGCTTCAAAAAAGGGAGCAAAAATCCCTAAAAGTCAGCAGGATGCTTTGCTAAAACACCAGTCATGTTGCCAAATGAAAGGGAGAAATTGCAATAGAACAAGGGGATGCAGGTGTGGGTCTGACACAGAGACCAGGGGGGACACAGACAACCAGTCCAGAGGCTGGGAGAGGAACCTCACTGATCCCAAACACAGCCAGAGGCATCCTTTGGACATTTGCTCTTGGACTTCCATAGCAGACAAAGGAAGAGTTGTGGTGAGAAGAAAAGGAGAAAAGAAGTAAGTTTTGTCCTTCTGACCTGACTGCTGGAGGAAAAGCAATGCCAGGGGCTGGATTTTGAGTCTCTGTTTTCACTCTCAACTGTGGCAAGCTGGCGATTAGAAACAGCAGGTTAAAAAGTCTGCAAATCCAAAGTTAAAGGCTCCAAGATCAGCCTCTAGGAAATCAGGGATGAAGGGATGTCCATCTGTACCCCAGCACCTACTGCAGCTCAGTTCTTTACCACAATTTAAGACTATTTTTCTTCCATAACTAAAATCCTTCAGCGGGCACTTCCCAAATCTTTCTGATATCACCTCAAAAAACAGCTTTAGTGACTGACACAAACCCAAAGGGAAATGGGATAGCATTCTCTTTAGAATACATCATAAACGTCTTCCAAAACAGCACAGAATTACCACTCATTGACAGGTTTTTGCTTAAGTGGTCATTTCCTTACAGCCACACTGATCCCATCAGCCAGGACCGAGGGACCAGTGATGGACCAGTGAGTCCCCAGGGCTGGTCCCACAGTCCATCCCACCCACCAAGATGTAAGAGATTTTCCTCACTTTCAGCAGCTTGATGGTTTTTGATAGCACAGGAAACAGGCCAATTTAAGGCATTTCTCATTCAGAAAATTCAGATTGTAACAGAAGTGTTGGAATAGTTCCCTAACCCAAGATCGTGTGTCCTCTACACGAATAAAGTCCCTTTTGCCAGTGCTCACCAGTAGAACAGAAAACAGTCTAGCCGGGACACAAACTCCTGAAAACAGTTTACAGCTGATAAACATGGAGCAACCCTCTGCAGTTTGAGAAAAGAAAAATTCAAGTGCACCACTATTAACTTGGGCGTCTTTTGTCTCCCCAATTCGTCGTGTGTTCTGTGCCATTTATCCAGTAATAAAAACTGTGGGGATCTGCACAACTAAGGAATTTTTTTTGCTAGGAACTTGCTAGATTCGCTTGAAATTTATGGGCAGTGGAGGATGGCTTTCTATTCCAGAAAAAAGAAAGGAATAATGAGATTTTTAAGTTAACGGCAGCACGCCAAAAACTGGAGAGTTCCCAGGTTAATTAGCCAGGCTGAGCTAATCACCTAAGAGCACTGGCAGGCAATAGTAGGTGATGGTGAGCAGCCCTGGCTTTGGAACAGGCTCTTTTGAAGAGGCAGCAGCACAGTTTGGAAGTGCTGCTCCTGCCACGGCTCCATTCCCAGCACACCCAGGAGTGAAGAAGAGGCGGAGGAAAAAATAAAAGCAGGAACCGTCTTATTTAACTGTTTTTATGTTGGCAAAATGATTTGTGCCCCGGTATTTCCATAAGAAGTGGGACCATTATTCTCCTGTAGGAACACATTTGGTTTGAAAAGTATCAGTGGGCAGCACGTGAAAATCAAAGGGGATGAATTATTCACAAGCCCCGATCAGAAGTGATCATTATTTCTGATGCTCCAAACTGTGATTAGGATTCAGTGCTCAGCTGTCATTTGCTCCCTGAACGGCCCCAGCCCCGCAGAATTGCACGACACACGGAGATGACACCCAAGTTTCAGATGTATAATTTTACACACACCTTCTCCCACTCCATCTTGGCCTTAATGGAACCATTAAGAGCCAGTAAAACGGGCGCGTTAACGAACGGCGCTTCCCCGGCGCTCGTAAACGCCGCTCGTTTGACACCCAGTGTCAACACTAATCATGGCCTAAAATTAACACCAAAATTGACTTCAACATTAATTGCACTATCGATGGGAACAGTAATACACACACTGATGCAGTTCCAAATTGACTGCCGGTGGCAGCCGGAGCTGTTGACAACAGGCACCGAGGGGAATGGGGAAGGAGCCGATCCCCGGCTCCCTCCAGGAAGCACGGCAGGCTCCGAGCAGAGGGGAGCCAACGCCAGTGGCAGCTGGTGCTGGGGAGAGGGAGCTTTTCAGGCTTTCTGGCAGGTTCTGTAATTCCTGGAGAAGCAGAGCCAACAGAATCACAGAATATCCTGAGCTGGAAGGGATCCACAGAGATCATCGATCCAGCTCCCGGCCCTGCACAGACACCCCAACGATCCCACCCTGTCCCTGAGAGCGTTGTCCAAACGCTCCTGGAGCTCTGGCAGCCTTGACCATTCCCTGGGGAGCCTGTTCAGTGCCCCACCACCCTCTGGGGGAAGAATCTTTTCCTGATATCCAACCTAAACCTTCCCCTGGTACAGCTCCAGCCATTCCCTGGGTCCTGTCACTGGGCACCAGAGAGAAGAGAAGAGATCAGTGTTGGTTTATTCTGCTTCAGGTGCTGAGCCTGGGGACTTGAGGCCAGGCTTCGCTTTATCTATTTACATCCAAATTTGGGAACCTGAATGTGGGTATTTGCTTGGTGCAGATGTGGCAATTTTGGCATTTCATCATTTGAATCTGTCGCCTGGAACTTTGGATCTAAAAGAGCGACTCTCTGCACTTACACCATGCAGAGCTTTTGAATTTTTATCCGGAGCATGAACCAGCTCCCAGGAAAAGGGCAGGGTGCACGTGGTTTGCCAGAGGCATTCCAGCTCCATGCCTTGACGAGGGTGGAGTGCCAAAACCCAGGATTCCTTCTTGGCTCTGGAAAAGGTGTCCCTCAGCAATCCAAGCGTGGTCGTGGCAGCCCGGCCAAGCTCGTTGGCACGATCCGAGCGATGGGAGGGAACAGCTCCAGGATGAGACGTGACCAAGGGCTCAGGGAAAGGTGTCACAGAATCCCAGAATCACTGGGGTCGGAAAAGACCTCCAAGATCATTACGTCCAACCTGTGACCTATCACCACCTCATCAACCAGACCAGAATGCCACATCCAGTCATTCCTTGGACGCCTCCAGGGATGGAGACTCCAAACCTCCCTGGGCAGCCCCTTCCAATGCCTGACCACCCTTTCCATGGGGAAATTCTTCCTGAAGTTACAGATGGGTAAAGGTACATTACAGAGAGCAGCAGATAACCTTGACCAGGAGCTTTCCTGTGGGCAAGAACATTCCTGTCCACAGTGTCCACATGACCCACACACACCTGTTCAAACATCTGTATGAAAGCAGAGAATAAAACTGTGCCACCTCTTCCATCTCTGTTCCTGGAAGGCTTGGATTTGGGGATTTTAAAACCCTCCAAGAAATCTGCAGCTCTCGTTGCTGTTTTAATTCCCTGCGCCTGCCATAAAATGCAGGAACAGGGGGTGACAAAGCAGAACATGCAGCTCAACGATTAAGCTGTGCTTGTATAAAATGCATTAGCTACACCTTCCCGCATCTGGCAATCCGGAAAGCCAGCAGAGCAGCATTCCAGGAGCCCTCTGCCATCCTGAATTTCCCCTGGCCAAACCTTCCCAGCTACCCAGGGAAGGTGCTGGAGCCAAAGCTCCAGCAAACAGCTGCGATTGTGGATTATTTCTGACGCTCGTGCTGCTGAGGAGGAAAAACTGTGACATCTAGTGCCAGTGGGGAAAATGACACATTTTCCATGGGCACCGGGAGAGGGATGGAGGGGGATGTGGGGTGTTGCTGCAGGCCCTCCTTACATCACTTTCTCCTTGTCCTTGAAGATTAGTTGGGTCTTATCAGCAGCTGGTGCTTTCCTGGTGCCAGAGGATCAGGGGAAATTGTAGTCAAAATACATGAAGTGCTATAGAAAAGCATCCGAGTGCCCGGCTCAGGACTGACAAGGAATATATTGAGTTCTGCAAGGGGCTGAGGGAATTACCTTTTCACACTGAGATTTCTGCTAATATGCTAATCTTGGGAACAAAACCCTGGGCTTTGAAGGGGGTGTCACTGTGCTCCAGGTCTTGTCTCCAGCAGGGTGATTTAAACAGTGGTGGATACACTCCTGAACTGCTCTGGGCTCACCCAATTCCTGACTCTTTCAGAGATTTCCCCATTTTAGCACAGCCCACGGCAGGAGTGGAACGGGATGAGGTTTAAGGTCCTTCCAACCCAAACCAGTCTGGGATTTTGAGACAAAGTGGAAAAAGAGGCGTCCTCTGGATGGTCAGAGGCTGGGAAAAGGCCCCATTAGTGATGGTGCTGTGCCCTAAGGGCAGGGCAGGGCCAGCAGCACTGCCAAGCCCCTCCCGTGGCCGGACCCTCTGCTCTGGAGCAGCCAGAGCTGTCTAGGAATAAAGAGCAACTTGTATTTTCACAGTCCATTAATTCCTTGGCTTCTTTGTTGAGATCACAGCTAATTACTGCAGTGGGGTGGTGGGCGAGGGGAGTGGTCGTGAGCTACAGGGAGAAAAACCTCTTGGACTGGGAAAAGTCTTGAGATCTCAAGATTTTCCTGAAAACACAGATTTTTGCCCAAAATGCTGCTTGCAAACTCTGTGAGGACAGGGAGAGCCCCAGCCTGGAGCTCCTGCCCTGCCCCGTGTCAGGGCAGGGATTGCAGCTCCAGCTGAACACGCTGCCCACAAATCTCCTGGATTTTATGCTGGTTTCTCAATTCCTCCTGTCAGCTCTAACACTCAGGGCACTCAGCTCAGCTGAATGCTGTAAGAGCAGCAGTGTCTTGACCCCTTTTCACAAGGAGGAAATGTAACTGTCAGGAAAGCCAAGCCCTGGCTCCGAGCAGCCGATCCCCCGGTGCCGGGGATCCCACTGGAACTGTGGGAATGGCTCTGAGTCTCTGATCCAGAACAAGAACAGGAATAGGAACCTGAATGCACCCAACAACATTTACCACAGACAGAAGTTCCCAACAGATATCTCCTCTCTTCTAAAAGAACACAATGGACGATCTCTCCAACAGCTTTGAATTCAGAAAATCTGCAGCTTTTGCTAGCAAGAAAGAGGAACAGTAATAAAAATCTCACATTTACCTGGGAGGTTCCTATTTCACCTGTCAGTCAGCTCACTGGAACCAGCTCTGGATCTCTGGGGCACAGACTCCACTGTGGAGTTGGAGGGACCTCAAAGCCCACCCAGTGCCACCCCTGCCGTGGGCAGGGACACCTTCCACCATCCCAGGCTGCTCCAAGCCCCACCCAACCCGGCCTTGGACATTTCCAGGGATGGGGAGTCCACAACCTCTCCAACCCCTCTGGGCAAGAAGACATTTGATAGATCACACCAGATTAGATTAATTTAAACACCAACACTCCACACACCACAACAGCCACGTAATTTCTTTACAGACCGAGCACAACGAAGTCTACCAAGGGTTAAAAAAAAATCTCCTAATTTTTTTTTTGGTGGTCTTTGGGTACAGAATCTCTTATAATAAGACTATTTGTATTCATACTGGCAGAGTAAACACTACATGTTCATGCCCAGGCAGCTCTGTGCTTGTAATTTCAGCAAGAACAGAGCGACGTCCCTGAGGGACTTTGCTATTTCCCCAGCCACCATCCACTCAAACGCTGAATGAGAGCAGGGAAAGAGAGAAAGATGATGGCACAAGGCTCCCCAGCAGCCTCAGCGTGCACTGGGAATGCAGGGCATAGCTCATTCCAGCTTTAATTAGACCAGTTAAAACATTCCTCCTGAAGTCCAGCAGAAGACAAGGCCGCAGTGACCCCACAGTCGCCATCAGGGGCGACCTGCAAACATCCTGTTCCAAACCTTCCTCTGACAAGATCCATGCAGGAAATGGAGAGGAAAATCCCTGTTTCCTCTCATCACTACCCTGATGTTTTTGAACAGAGCCTTTGCAAACCTTAAATTATATATTTAGGAAAATATGGTTCAACGACACCAAGAAAAAATAAATGATACCATCACTTAGAACTGTTCACATTTAAGTTTCTGTAGAACATTCACTTACTAACTCCCACAAAAAAAAAAAAACCCACACCTTCTAGTGGTTATCTTTACTCTGCAGTCATTCCAAAGCTGCAATCTTTGCCTTCCTAATGGGAAGGCACCCCAGCAAGACCCCACCACGAGAGCACAGCCTCCTCCTGCTTGAGTTCCAGGAGTGACTCCACCATCCCCAGGCATCAGCTCGTTGTAACTCTTGAGTAAATCCTGCTCTAGAGAGTGATGTTCCACACACCCTGATACAAATTATGTGGGGAGGATGGAAAGGGAAGCATAAAATAGTTTTTTTTGTGGTTTGGGGTTTTTTTTTAGCAAATGAAAATATTTCTATTTAGTCTCGTAAAATACATTTTGCTCAAATACAAACCCCAGTTACCTGGAACAGCTGAATGAGCATTTTTTAATTATGAAGGAAACCCAGCATAGGCACAGGTTTGAAATGGAATCATCATTTACTATGGAAGTTAAAATACCCGTTCTAGGGAAGGTATTAATTTTTAATGAAACAAAAATCTCATTTTCAAGAGTGAGATTTCATCTGTGAAAGGCTGAATGAATAGATTTTTGCGCCTGGCTGGTAAATTTCCATTACGATTGTCAAACCCAGCCCAAAGCACAGCATCTTGTGGGGCATGGAGGGAGAAGCAGCGTGAAAGGAAGTGGCACTTGCCTCGTTTCCTCCTGGCAGCCTGTTCATGTGCACGAGCTGGCCCTGGTCATCCAGCACCAGCTCCGTGTAGGTCAGGATGTCCGAGGGCAGCGGCGCCGGCGGCAGGAACACGTGCTCGTTCATGGAATTCCACAGCTTGATCAAAGACTGGGGGTGGAAAGAGAAATTCTCCTTAAGAACGTCACCTGCCAGTATTTGTATTCAATCCGCTCCAGCGTGGTGTTCCCAGCAGAATTTGGGATTATTCCCAACTCAGTATTCCCAACAGGACACCCCGAAATATCCCTCCTGCCAGTGTGACTGACAGTATTCCATGGATATCATCTACTCTGGGATTTGAATCACGTAACAGTTTCCCCCAAAGCGAAATCTGAATGATGTGGCTCAGGATAGAACCCAGAACACCACAAACACCATCCAGGAAGGGCAGACGATGAGGGGGGAAAACAAAGAAAAGGCAACGAGAAAGGGAAGATGGTTTATGGTTCAGCTTCTATTGTTTCACTCATTAATGGAACTCCAGCAGCAGTTTATCCTAATTTCATTCAAAATAGACTCAATCTATAGCTGACAATCCCTGGGGACCACTGGAGCTGTCCCAGGCCCCTGGTTCCCCTGACAATCAGGATGGCCAAGAGAAGAGCAACAAGAAGAGCCCAAAGAACACTCACCTGCCGGAACATCTCAGGGATGTCATAGACATAGGACGTCCCTAAAGTCTGTGCCTGGAACCTCTTGGACTGCAGCAGGTCTTTGGTCACGTAGGGGGTGTTGATCAGCATCCCGTGGAGTGGTCCCTGCTTATCTCCGTATGCCTGGAACATGATCTGCAGGACAAACCAAGTCCTGGTTAATCCAGGGGTCTGTGCAGCGAGCTGGTCCAGCTCTCACCAGCCATCCCCAGGCCACTCCAGCCTGATTGCTGCTGCTCTCTGCGAGGCTGCTGGCGCTGGCACAGCCGGGCACCCCGTGCTCCGCCACGCACTGCTGCCCTTTGGGGACACCTCGGGCCCGTCACTGCGGCATCCCTGACGTACTGCCCACCCCGGCGGGGCACAGAGCGCACAGAGCCACGTTCCCAGCACAAAGCCCTGCCCGAGATGAGCTCCCACTCCCCAGCAGCTCCCCCGAGGCGGCGTCTGCGCCGATGGATGGCGAGAGCCGGGAGCAGCCCGGAGAACTCCGTTATTTATGGAGCGGGATCCGCGAGCCGGGTCAAGACTTGCATATGTCATTGGGCTTGAAGTTTTGATATTGTAAGTTTAAAAGATTTTCCCAGAGCAGCAACATGAATTATCAGCTGCCGCGCTTCACGGCGCTATATATTCCGGGCAGGCAGGATTTGGAAGGGAAGCTTTTCAACAGAGAAACAGGACGAGGTAAAAACGGGATAAAAACGCCTTAAACGGCCCAAACGCTGCTTAACAGGGACACACCTGGCAGGAGGGACACGATTAGGATGTGTTTAACAGAATTTATCTAATTGAAGATGAATTAATTGAAGAATTCCACAAAATTCAGTAAAACCTATTATTGTTTTCAGATACAAACAGCGGTTTATGCTCTCTTCAGTCTGCACAAACATTGATTTAGGAAGCAGCTTCTTTAATGGGAGAAGCATTTCTCAGGGTAATGAGTGTTTGTGACAATGCCTGTCTTGGGATCTGTCAGGATCTGCACTTGGGGCCCAATTCTCCTTAAATCTCTGGAAAGTCCCACAGCAGCTCTGTGAGAACTCAAGTCTGTGCTGAGCATCACCACTTATCACTACTGGGAAACAAGAGATCAGGGCCATTCTCTCACCATGAAGCCATTTTCCCATTCTTCAGAAGTCATGAAAGTACCCAGCACATCAGTAATATTTGAATTTTTTAGAAAGATTTCTCTAAGTTTAAAAGAACCCTTTGAAAGGAAGAAATCCACAGATCTGAACTCGTCCTATAAACCTCCATCATGAGGGGGAAGTTTCCCAAAAATATCAGTATGTTTTTTTTACTAGAACCTGGTTTAATATTCTGGAAAACAAATCAAATTTAATACTGGAAAAGTTGCTAAAGCCATACACACACAAGCCCATTCCCCAAGCTTTAAATAATGAAGCTCATCAGTTCAGAGTTCACTTGTGACCTTCACAAGTGACTGACCCAACTCAAGGGTTAAGCTCAGCTGCTGGAGATTATTAAAATGTTCTTTTCTTTCCTCCTCTCCCCTCAAAGGCAGGAACGAGGTAAAACACACTGACACTATCTGTTCTGGGATCTCAGAGCTGGATGGACTCCACGGCCAGCAGCTCGCTGGAAAAATTAAATGGAAAAAGGGGGAGAAAAGGTGACTCAGCACTTTGTGTTCCACATTCACAGTGCCCAAGTGATTTATTCTGCTGCTTCTCCTGCCTGGCAGAGAGATGATTACAGAGGGAGATGTAAACATTTCTCTATTTAAATATTTTCCATGCATCCCATGCTCCATGGATTTTAGCATATGTAGGTATTTCAGTTAACCACACTGTTCCTGCACCATGAAAAACAGAAATACCACAACAGCCACAACCATTACAAAAGAGCCCATTACGCTTCATAAAAATGATAAAAAAGCACCTTCCATAATTTTACATCATCCTACCCAGGTCATTCCCTATATCTTTAGAATTTAAAGGACAAGTTCACAGATTTTTTTTCTACCTACTCAGGGAAATGTATAATTAATAATATTTTTTATTACAGCCTACAGGATGAGCACCAGCAGCGATTCCTTTTCTAGTACTTTTTACTCTGAGGAAAACTCTTTGGGAAAACAGCTGCCCAAATGACTGGCACGTACAAAACAACCACAAGATTTGACTGACTTGATCACATTTTCACATCTGCTGCTGCAAGTTTGTCTTTACATTCTCCTTCCTTTGGCTTATTATGGGGCTTGGAGCAACCTGGTCTAGGGGAAGGTGTCCATGCCCATGGCAGGGGGTTGGAATGGGATGAGCTTAAGGTGCCTTCCAACCCAAACCATCCTGTGATTACCTGGAACCACCACAAACCACAGAAGAGCTCCATCATCGGGTAAAACGCGTCCCCTTCCCAGTTTTCTCACCCAAGCCCGGATCCGCAGGGACGTACCTGTCCCGTTCTGGAGTCGGTCACCTCCTTGTACAGGCTGATGTCCAGGTAGTATCCCGACTCGTTGGTGAGGAAGAGCCGGATGGGAATCGCCCTCCCCGTGGGCGTCAGGCGGATGTTGATCTTCAGCTCGGCCTGGAGGACGCGGAGCTTCCAGAGGCGGCTCCCGTAGCGCATCACCATGGACCGCACCGACTCCTCGATCTGGAACGGGGAAAAGGGGTCCCTCAGCAGGCACTGAGCAGCCTGCCCTGTGGGGGGTGTCCCTGCCCGTGCCAGGGGTGCAATGAGTTGGGTTTTAAGGTCTTTCCAACCCGAACCATTCTGGGATTCCTTCTGGATCCAGCCACTGCTCCGTGTCCCCTCCATCCCACCGCCCCGAGGGGATGAAGAAGCATCACGCATCAGCACATGCCCAGTGCAGTTACAGGACCTTGGTGACCTGTCCCTCCTCATCCCAAGCCTTGAGACAGGCAGGAACTCCACCTGGGGACTACTGATGTAGTGGGACAGTGCTGGATTCACATCCCTGTTTCCTCATGGCACATGGAATCACAGAATCCGTAAATTGGAAAAGACCTCGAAGATCATCAAGTCCAACCACCACACCCCAGCCCAGCACAGGGACCCCCTGCCTCCCCTCCACGGGCATCTCTCCCACCTGGGAACTACAGAATCCAGGGAAGCCAAACCCTTGGCAAGCAGCTCTGCAGCCCTTGCATGCACAATAATCACATTTCACTGCCTGCACAGAGCTTTAAATCAACAAAGCAATTACCACTTGGAGCTGGGCCTTCTGCTCTTCTATTAAACTTTATAAAATACTACAGTGGGCAAAGTGCATATTAGAAGGAGGCAATTTATAGGCTGGCTTAAACATTTTTCCCAAAAAAAGTCTCTTTTGCACAGCAGCTCAAGGAAAAGTCGTGGTTTGTATCTGAGGGCAGCCCAACTTCCAGGGATGAATATTCCAGCTTCTTCTGAACTTCCTGGGAACCAACGGCTCTGGATGCACCAGGAAAGGTTCATTCAGAAGCGATTTAAGCCACCAATTTTTAATCATGATTTAAAAGTCAGCAAGCAAGAGAGAGTTATTTTGATACCCAATTCATCTTTTCAAACTTTCGGTTGTTCTCCTCAGGAAAGGTCAGCTCTCATCTTTGGGTACCCACGAACTGAATGCTGATTTCCAGCTAAATTCAGCCTGGACTTGGGGCTTGCTTTGTGGTGATTCTGCTAAGCACAAACATCCTTTATGGCTGAACACTTTCATTTGTGCATCTACAAAGCCTAATGTTCATTTATTTATAACGTTGATCTCTGTGGTTTTGTATCAGAGACTGAAAATGAGGCCCTTTTGTAGCTGAATTTACAGATTCTTTTTAATCTCCTAATGTATCTCATGTTTCATTTGGATGGAATCTGGACTTTTGTAACAAACAGAGGAGCATTTACATCTGCTTCCTTATTAAAACTGTTTATCTCAAACACACAATGAAAAAATAGGTTTAGTTTCAAACACAAAACATGTTTCTAATAATTGTCCCTCAGTTTACACAGAGGAGCTGAGCTGCACAACAAAAATGGCTTTAAAGTGCCAGAGGGCTGGGTTAGCTGGGATATTGGGAAGGAATTCCTTCCTGGGAGGGTGGGCAGGCCCTGGCAAAGGCTGCCCAGAGAAGCTGTGGCTGCCCCATCCCTGGAAGTGTCCAAGGCCAGGCTGGACGGGGCTTGGAGCACGCTGGGACAGCAGAAGGCATCAGGGTTGGAATAGGATGAGCTTTAAGGTCCCTTCCACCCCAAACCATTCCATGATTCTGTGATTCTACGAACAAAAGACCATTTAGTTCTGACAAGCGAAGCCCTGGAAGGACAACCAGCCCCGAGCTGGGGAGGAGCTCCCACCTTGGAGGGGTCCATGATGACGGTGGGCACGAAGTTGAGGAAGATGTGGTTGCAGTCCGTGCGCACGTTGGTGTTGTTGAAGGCCACCTCCAGCTCGTCCATGGCCTCCAGCAGCAAACG
Organism: Edolisoma coerulescens; assembly: GCA_013397115.1. NCBI lineage: Eukaryota > Metazoa > Chordata > Aves > Passeriformes > Campephagidae > Edolisoma > Edolisoma coerulescens. Next base: position 71,897 of record VWZW01003158.1, read on the forward strand.
CTCTCCCTCGTTTTGCAGGTACTCAAAGGAGGCTTCCTGCCAGAGATTGCCAACAAACCATTGACTTTTTACTCACAAATCACAGCCCAGGAATGCAAGGTTTGGGAAACTGCAGAAGGACGCGATGGACAGAACAGAACCCATCGGTGTCGCAGGATGTGCAGCCCTGGAGCAGATCCATCCCCAGCACAGAGCCAGTGCTCCCAGTGCCTGGATCCCACACCTGGCTGCCCTGTGCCCTCCTTTAGCTCAGAGCAAATATGAAACCAGACAGGGCAAGCCACTGCTGCCTCAAAATCTCAGGATTTCTGACTCTCCTCTTGGGCCCCTGAAAAATCCCCCTGGAGCACAGCAATACCAGGACTTCAAAGGGATGGTTCTGCAGAGCAGCACCAGCAAGGAGAGGGCACTACCCCCAGCTCTGCATACAGGGAATGGTCAGGTTTGGATCCTGCAGCTCCCTAGGATGACCCCGGGTTTCAGGCACTGCCTTGGAAAGGGACAAACTCACCTTGGTCACCAGGTCCGAGTGCCGTATGATGGCCCTGACGAAGAACCTGTAGTCTGTCACCTCTGTGCCCACCTCCACCTTGGCTGCCCCCAGGTACAGGTGCATTTTGTGGTTGGCACAGGGGATGGCCGTGAGGTCGAAGTTCCTCATGCGGTTCAGCTCCAGCTGGAACGCCAGGGCCGGCTCCAGGTGCCGGTAAATCCTGTCCTCCTCGAACTGCAGGGGCCACGGACACGGCAAAGGGTGGGAAAGGGAGGATGGGAAAGGTGAAACACTGAGGGTAAGACCTCAGAAACATCCCTTTTGAAATTTCATGTTTAATTCAAACCCAAGGAATTCAAATTAATCCAACCCAGACTTCTCACACAGTCACTGGCACTGGGAGCTATGGAATTGCTGAAGCGCTGAGAGCATAATACAAATTGCAGGACAGCAAGTTCTCAAATTAACCCCCCTCAAAAACCCCTCTTTCCCACAGAAACCAGAAGGTTTGGTCTGATTCTGAGTAGTGAATCACTGTGCTGCTTCCAAGGAGCAGCTGCATGAAAGAAGGATAAAGCCAACACTTGGAGAGAAGTATCAGAATATCCAACTCACCTTATCCCGGGCACGGAACGTGAAGAACTTTGGGAATTCCCTCTGTTTGAAAATAAAAACAACAGTGTTAGTCCTCCCATAGTAAGCACTGATGTTCCCAGAGTGCTCTCAGGCCACTCCTGGGGCAGCATCACAGCACAGGAGGTGACAGAAGTTGCTCTCAGCTACTTTTTCAACATCACAAAGGTGGTGGAAAATCAAGTCACCCTCAAGAAGACAGCAGAGGTAGCTTAAATCTGCCCTCACTAATGCAACAGAGGCTACTTGATTGGCTTTAGATTGTTACTGTCAGCTATTAACAGACAACAACATGGAAGTGCCCAGACAGAAGTGGGAAATGTTTTCTAGTTCTGTTCTGATTAAGATTCCTGTGGAAATGTTTGGAGTGATGTGAACACTCTCTTATGGGTGCACAGACATACACAGAACAAGGATCTTATTCCACAGCTCTCTTCATACCACTACTGCCAGAAATACTCTTTTCCCAAGGAAAACTGGGATTTGTAATCAAATAACTTTATTCTCCTGCATGGAACAGCAAAAACATCACAGAAGTCCCCCAAATACCACTCGGCTTCTCTGTTTTTTTGTTGTGCAGATAAAACCCTGGCAGAGCCTTGAGAGTTTTGTGAAATATCGTACAAGTCTTAGAAGAAGAGAGAAAGCCTAGACAGCATCCTGTCCCTCCAGTTCCATCCAGGCAAATCCATCCACTCCCCTGGAATTACACTTTTACTGGGCAGAGGAGCTCTGGTCAGCGCTCTGCACCACTCGAGAACAGCAGCTGCCTGTGCTGAAGGTGACCTGAAGGGACACACACACAACTGGCCAGAACTGTCTTACTAAGCAAAAAAACAAGGAATCTGACCTGGAGTCACTGAATTTCTGGCTCACATTCCATTATCCATGAAAAATGAACAACCCCAGCTGGAGTCAGTGATTCTGTATCAGCCACCACTGAGCAACACAGATTTTTAGGGCTAAAAGTACTGTTCTAGTCAGTCATCCTCCTTCCCTCCTAGGTAAAACAGTGCCCAAACCTCACCTGATGACTCTCAGTTGAGCAAAATAACTTGAGATTGCCTGGAATCTCTTCCAAAATAGCCAGTGGCACAAGAAATGCTGCCTGAAAATTCAGGCTCACCCAAAACACTCACTGTCTGTGAGCATCATCGAAGAAACAACCTCATGTTTCCTCACTTCTCCCAATCCCTCCTACCTGTCCTCCTCTGCGTGCTGCCAGCTTCTCCCACCACCTCCATGCTCATTCCACCACTAATGGAATTGCTTCCAAGGCATCTCACTGGTGTGGCGGGCAAACATCATAATTAGATGTGCACACACACAAAAATCCTCAGTGCTCTGGTACCAAAATCCAAAAGAGTGCTCCATTTCCTAGGCAGAAGAATTATACCCCTGCTGTGTTCTAATCAACCAACCATCATCAAGACAATCAAAATAATTTGCCTAAATTAGCCAATCAAGACACCCTGCAAACCGCAGAATGTGAAAAGCTACACCAGAAATCATCATAGCTGATTATTATACTAATAATCACGTTAAAAACCTAATGAGATGAGGAAATTGGAAGCTTGCTGGAGCAACTCTCTATTACCTCAACATGCTGGGAACTAATTATATAGACTGTAATTAAAACAAAAACAAACCCAAGCCCAGGCCAAGTTAATAGTTGGTCCAGTAATGAAGGGCTGGGATAGGAGACAGTAACAAAGAGTGACAGAGCAGCTCCCAGAGGTGCCCCACAAACTTTGCAGCCTCCACTGAGGAGCCAGGGAGAACCTGGGGATGGTTCCCTCTGCTCTCTGCCTCCTTTCTGACCTCTGACACATCCCACAGCACTCACTCAGCAGCTCTGATTTTTCATTCCCCCCAACACCAATTCCATTCTCTAAAACTTCCCATTTTAAATCTAAGGTCTGGATTTTCTTGCTAAAGGTCCCAAAAAACTCTCCACAGAATCCAGCTTCCTACCTAAGCCACTGACTGACACATCTGTACCTGCACTGTGAGCAACAATTCCCACGTGGTGACTCCCACATAGGTTCAAACACTATTTTTGCTGATTTGTAAACTTGTTTTCCCTTCATAACCCTTCCTAGACCAGCTCTGTTGAGCACAGGATGAATTTCTTGCATTTCAAAGGCTCCTAATAACTTCCAGAGTAAAAGTAGATACCCAAGAGATAAAAACCTGGTTTATGCCTTACAGTGCCACCTAAACCAGCCCTCACTGATGCCCAAGCCCTGGGGAAAGGAGTAATTCTCAGCAGTAACAGCATCAAACATTTCCCACATCGCAAAACCACTCTGCAAAATTTAACAAGTCCCTTCAGTGCCTGCTTTAAGTTGTTTTAAAATCAGTAAGAAGCTGAAAGAAATCACCACACTACATAAGGAATACAAAGGTTTCACTGATAATTGCACTTCAGAACAGAAGACAACACTGAAACACACAGAAATCTTTATTAGGGTGGCTTCCTGTGCTCAGCCAGGTAACGAGAGAGACTCAGAACCTCAGTGGCCCCTCTGAATGCCACGGGCCCAGCGTGGGTTTGCAGTCAGATGCTCAAATAAATACTTCAACACTTCACTTTGACATCAGTGTGGGCATTCAATGCCTGCCTGAGATCAAATTTGAGAAGCCCAGAGCCCCCTGCGTGTCTCCTGGCCTCACGTCAGGAATGCCACCATGTTCCAGGCCCTTTTTACTTACATGGAATCTCTGATCCACCTCATAGTTGACCTGTTTCCTGAAGTCCTTACAAACGAAACATACACACATAGGAAGAAAAAAAAAAAGCAGAAGACAGCTAGCAATTAGGATTAAAATCAAAAATTAATTAATTCAAGAACACAAGAGGCATCAAGATTGTTTACAATTGTAAATTAATTTTCTTAAGCGAATTCATGAGAACCATCTCAAGTTTTAGAGGACAAAAACAGTGAAGAGAGGACTCAATATAGTAAATACAGCATTTAATTTGGGGAAAAAACACGTCAGATGCCAATGGCATAATGAGCTAGAAACCAAAAGTTCTGAGCATCAGGAGAGATGTTGAAATACCTTTTGTGCTACAAGGAAAGTCAGCCTCCGAATGCCGTGCTCGATCAGGACTGATTTCTGCAAGAACAACGATGGAAACAGGTGACTGCATTGGCAGAAACAGAGCAGACTAAAAACATGCTGAAGCCCTCTGTGAAATGAAAAAGCTCTGCAGATCCTTCTGCCCCTGAGTTCCTGCTCCACTTCAGCCTCCTCGGCGTGAGGATTTCCCACCTGATGCTCCTTCAGCAGCCTAAACACCCAAATCCTGACACCTGAGCAGGTAAAGAGCTAAATCACAGAACAGTGAATTCCAGCTGAGCCTGGCTAAGCAGGAATGCAGAACAGTCCCACCCAAATCCTGCAGGAAATATCCTTGTCCATTTGCCAAGATTGCTTTTTGAGTGCAGCACAGACATGGCAAGGTCATGGAAAATGATGGAAAATGAGTTTTAAAGGAGCTAACCCAAGGAAGCATGGAGCTCGTACCAGCTCATGGATAACCCAGTCCAAAGGACACATCCAGGCTCCCAGTCTGGAGAAGGCTTTGGGAGTCCTCATTGTCACCTCCGAGTACTTTAAGGGCATTAAAACAGATGGGAGAGGGACTTTTTGTATGGGCAGAGAGGAACACGACAGGAATTAGATGGACAAGGGTTAGATGGGATGTCAGGTAGGGCCTTAAGGTCCCTTCCAACCCAAACCATCCCGAGATTCCAAGATTCTACGTTGCAAAGGTGATACACGGCAGGTGTCAAGTTATTTTTTTCAAACAGGTCAGAGAATATCCATTCTCACTGCTTCTCCCTCAAATTCCCCTAAGCCCCCTCTCACAGGAGTGCTGCCATCAGTATTTGCCACACCACTGATCCTCTGAAGTGCTAAGATCTCGTAATTCTCCTCTTCTTCAAACTTTTTTCCTTCCTCCTCCCTTTTCCAATTTAAAAGCAAAGAGCACAAAAAGGAACAACAACTCAGCTCGAGCAGGAACAAACCAGCCCCTCTCGGCACAGGCTGTGATGTTTCACTAAGGTTAAGCCCTTTGAAAATGAGCAGCAGTGACTATATTCATGGCAAGAGGAAGAAAATAACTTTAATAATGCCATGATTTAAAAAGCAAAAATTGTTATTGCTTTTAAAATTCCACAAGTGGCAGACAATAACAGCAGAGCAACAGGATTCTGATTACATGGTAATAATGTGGGTCTCCCAGCAAGGCCACAGCTATTACAGAGCGATTAGCCATCAGCACCTGGAGAAACTCCATTTCCACTGACTGCCTCAATCTCCTCCACAAGTCATTTACAAGTATATGATCCTAATTTCTATTAAAAAAACCACACACAACATGCTGGGACTAGAAGATTATTTGGACAATTTGGATCAACCTATTTGATAGTTTAATGTGGTTTTGGATTTTTATTTTTTTTTGTATTTTATTTCTTTCCTTTTATCCCCTCCCATAAAATGCCTGGAGCACGATCAAGCAGATGAAAAGCAGAACTAGTTTTAATTCTTAGATTTGATTGTTTTCCTTGTTTAAAGAGACAGGAAGCTGCTGAAGCCACGTGGATGCCAGTCCCATTTTGGAACCCCTGATTTCTGCAGGATATCTTCCCACCTCCCACACTGAGAAGCTGGAAGTGCTGCCTCAGTGCTCCCAAAACCAGTGCAGTACCAGGAATCCCAGGTCCTGGAGGGATATTCAGCTCCCCAAGCTGCTGGAGTTCTTCACACCACCAGAAAAGCAGGTGCAGGCAGAGCCCAGAGTGGACACAGGGAGGCTGTTCCCAAGCCAGGCTGTCTCACAACTGACCCAGCACTAACATTTGGGACTCTGAAATGTATCCCACACTTAGGAAGGAGCAACAGAACATGCCAAATAATTCCACCTCGTGCCAGGAATATTGTATAAGGTGGATTCTCCAGCATGCAAACAAGGACAATGAATTTTAGTTGCATCAAGACTATGGTGCTACACAAATACAGGACATTTTTAGGTCATTTTGCACAGTTCTGTTACTCGTTCAACAACTTCACCACCAGGGAAAGGGACAGAACACATTTTTCAGAGCATCTGGAGACAGTTACTGAAGATGGACCAGATGTGTTTAAAACCTTCCAACTCTTTTATCCCATCAAAGCTTAAAGGGAAGAAGTCCTGACCTGACAGACTAGAAGGAGAAACAATGACCTGGTGGCTTCAGAAAGCTGCAGCTACATCCAGTCAAAGAAAAGGGAAAGCTTTGGCTGGGATAAATTAAGGATGTAACTGTAACACCTGTTTGTTTGGAAATCAAACAAAAACCCCCAAACCTAAGGAACAAACAGACTTTTCCCAACCTGTCCTGCACAACCCCAGAGAGCCAGAGGGGGGGTGAAGGGACCTCACCTTGCTCTGGGTGAACTCCCTGAACATGGCAGCCAGGCTGTCGTCATCGACGTCGCTGTCGGTTTTGATGGCCACGTTGAGGATGTGGATGGGCTCCTCCCGGGCACTCTGCAAGGACAAGGGAATATTCCCCATGGTTCAAGAGTTAACTCCTGCCAGTCCTCACAACAGGCTCCCTAAATCCAGCTTTAAAGCAGAGATGCCCTGAGGGAGATGACCTCAGTGGAGCACCAGGGAAAACTGTGAGGGAAATCCTTGACCAAACAGCCTCACAAATCTGCAGCTTCACAGAAGTCAATGTCCACAAACATCCAACAGGAGCTTCTTTGGGAGAATCCAAGTCTGAGGATCAGACAGGACACAGGGTCAGGGCCTCTCTTCACCAGGTGCAGCACAAGGACAGTAGAGGACTTTGGCATCAAGAAGAGTAATTAAATTAATCACACTCAACGTGTAGGGGCAAAACAATGTGAGCTTTCATATCTACAGCAACACGAAATAATGTGGAAACATCAGTTAGATTGGAGCTCCAAGCAATTACAAATTCAGCCTTCAGGAGCTTGTGGTTAACTGGGAAAAAGTGAGTCTGGACAGGAAATTACCTTGGTGAGGTGAGGGGGATGTGAAGAGAGGGATCTGAGGACATTAAGGCTGACAGGAATATCCTGGAAAAGGCTACAGTGCTCACACACATCAGGATCAGTGGATCAGTGGAAAACAAAGCCCTGTTCTGGACAGAGACTACATTCCAGCAGAGCTTCCCACTCTTGTGGAGCAGCTACCCGTGTCTCTAAGGGAAACTGGACTTCTATCCCTACGGATTAGGGACCACCTGCTTCCTCTGCACCTGTTCTCCACACCACTGCAAAAACTGAGCAGCTCCACTCAGCTTTTCCTCCTAAAAACAGTTCCAAGAGGTCGAACAGAGGGAAGAATCAGGATTTAAGGTGACTGGGAAGGGTGTAAGACAGGAAACACAGCAAGTCAGACGTAGGACTAAGGTGGCTGAGGATGCAGCTCAACATCCTGGTGCACAGAGAGGGTCTGGAGACTTAATGGTGGGTTTAAACTCTCAGTTACGCTGCTGCGGATCCAGTAATTCTGCTGATGCTAAAAGCCATTAACTAAATTTACACGGAGAGCAAGAGGCTGAGCCGTAGTTTTGGAAGAGAGCTGGAAAGCGGCCGCCTACGCCGAGTCACCTGCTGTGGAAGGAGCGAGCAAATCACAGCCACAAACACACAGAGCTCCCACCTCCTGCCTCCAGCACTCCAGCCAGGGAGGAGCATCCAGCCCCAGCCCTGCTTCCAGCCTCACAGTACCTTCCAGAAGAAATCCCACCCTACCTTGTCTTCGTCGTACAGGGAAGCGTGGCCGGCCTCGGGGAACGTCGGGCTCTGTGGGGGAGAGTCGCAGAAGCATCCCATGACTTCATCAAAGATCCTGGAACACACCAGGGAGGGACCAGTCACCACCACAGAGCTGCCAGCACACGGAGCACCCAGCACTGAACCTGCCAGTCCTGGGAGCAAGGGGCTGCTTCCCTTGCTGGGCTCAAAGATGAGGAGGCAATTCCTCAAACCAGAGTCTGGATCGCCCAGCATTTGTCCGAGACCTCCTGGCTGCAGGCTGAGGGCTCTGCTGGGGGGTTTGCCCACCCCAAAAGGTTGGAAGCACAAAGAACTCCCCCCACACACACATCCACAGAGTGTTAGGAGCAATCAGCACGTTCCCAAGTGGTCCCCAACCAGCAGGAATGCGGGATGCTGATCCCTCCAGCTGCAAACTGCTCCTACAGCAGCCCGAGACTGCAGTTACCCCCAGGAGACACACACAGGGAGCCAGGCAGGGAAAACACGCTCAGGACCAGCCTAAACCTCACTCTAGACCTGGCAAAGCCTTTGCTCAGCTCTGCCAGGGCCCAGGTGGGGAGGTGGCCACAGAAGCAACCCCGGCCGTGCCCACACACCTGACGAAGTCCTCGAAGGTGCGGAAGGAAACCATCCCGCCCATCCGCTGGCACGGGGGCGTGAAGGAGTTGTCCAGCAGCACGTCACTGACGCTGGCCACGTGCACCATCCCATAGTGGTTGAGGTTGGAAGAGAAGGACATCCTAGACAGCAAGGCAACAGGAGCACAGTCAGCAGGGGCAGGGGAGGAGGGGACAGCACTGGGAGCAGGTTTGGGCGCGTGCTCTGACCGCCCCGAGCGTGGCTGTGCGTCCAACAGGCGTGTTGGATTTCTCAGCCTTCTCCAGAGCCCCTGCCACGCCTCTGGTGCCACTAATGCCCTTACCTGGATGTTGTCTCAATGTGCAGGAACACTCAGAGTTAGCAAACAACGTTACAATCCCTCAGAACAGGTATTTCCTGAGATGACAGGAGAATTCTGACTATGCAAAGCTGAACTTATTTTTCCTCCTGTCTTTACGTTTTGCTTTACAGGTGGAATATGATTCAAACAGCACCAATTCTAAGCTTTGACACTTGAAAGGTTCAGCACATTTTCACAAATTAGGCTGAAGCACACCATGCTGTACTATCTTATTGATTCCGTGATTTTCCTGATCAAACTATAATTTGCACTCCTCAAATGCAGTGTGGTACAGTGACTTCTCCTAAACTCTTTACTGAGTCTCACACTCACACTCCTACCCTTCCTGTTCAAGAAACACCTGGACGTGGCACTCGGTGCTCTGGGCTGGGTGACAACGTGGGGATCAGTCACAGGTTGGACTCAATGGTCTTGGAGGTCTTTTCCAACCTCAGTGATTCTGTGATTTTTATGGTTTTTTAAAGACTCACAATGCCACGGTCAAGGCTGGCAGAGGAAGTTTCTCACACAGTGAGGAAAAGCACACAGTTAGATGGGACCTTTCTCTGGTGACCACAGCTGGGGTTTGCCTTCTCTGCAATAATCATCACCAATTTCTGAGCTGCACTCCTGCCACGGCCACTTCCCAGCTTTGCTGAGATTTCTTCCTTTCCCCACACCAAACCCACTGTGACAGGGCCCTAAGTACAGTGTTAACAAGTCTAAAGTATCATCAGAGTGATTAATAGCTCTCCATGCTTAAAGCCACTCTCTGTTTCTGCAATTTATCTCTGATTAAGAGCCGTGAGACTTCCAAGCCCGTTTTTACTATTTTTCCCTAAATAGGCTTGTAAGCAGTAATAAATAATAGGTATTCACATTTTGAAAGAGAGGAATTTTTCAGGACATGCCTTGGTGTACATTTCTTACAACTAATACAAAAACTACCACAGAACAGGAACCGAACAAAAAGACAGCAGACATTTTTCATGTATTATTTAAAACAAGAAATACTTTTCAACTGAGACACAGGAGGAAAAATTAGCGTCCAAACCACAACAAAACATGCTGTCAGCTGTTTGAGATGTGGATTCATCTATGGTGTGAGGGAGGTGAAACAGCCTCGACAAATTCTAAGCTATGGACAAGAAACCAGGATAGCAACAGGTTGGGCTGGGAGGAACTGCCTGGGGTCACTGTGACACCCTGCCAGAGGGTCAACACTGGGAATCCAGTACCCAGAAGGACCCTAGGACAGCACTTTGCTGTGTACCATACTGCAGATGAGCTGAGTCACCCAGCAAATTTGATTTCAAAGATTGCTGCATGCAAAGATTTCTATGTTTTTTTTAAAGAAAAGCTGAAAACATGTTTTAGACAAAGGGAGAGGAAAAGGGAAGGAAAAAGAAGAGTTATGGTGGAGAGCTTCCCAAGTAAAGAGAAGGGCACTACAACAAAACATGTTAAAACATTCAGGGTTAGGCTACTTCTTTCTAGTCTGGCTTTTGAAATTTGAAAAGATGACGAGTACCGTACCTGTTTAGCGTGGGGATGTTCCCTCTGTAATCAAACAACCACAGTTAGTCACAGACTGGTTAGTGAAAGCCATCATAAAGAACCATCATCAAGCTGATGCACAGACCAGCAACACGTTCACAACTGACTCTCCCAAATTTGTCAGCTGCCCGGGAGAGCTCCCTGCCAGGGCCCTGGGGAGGCACCCACCGCCTGACTTCGCTTGCCACGGGCAGAGCCAGGCCGTGCAGGGGACGTGCAGACAGTGAAACATCCCAGGAAAACACCTGGCATTTGCAAGGGACCCCACGTTCCCATTTCACCTCTCCCCATCCCCACTTCAAGCCCTCTGCACGCACCAAGTGCAAAGCCAGACCGGGGGGGAGCTCGCTCTCCCTGACAGAACAGCAAACAGCAGAGATGCAGGAAGGAAAAAACAATGACCATCTCACACAGGAAAACTGCAACAGGTTCAGGAACACAAGCCAGATCCTCGGTGCCAACCCTCCAGGCCAAGCAGCAGCCCACGCACAGGCTCCCACAATGCAGGAACAAAGCAAACAAACACAGCACCGTGGAATACGTTGCATTTTCAGCATTCAGCACTAAAAGGAACAACCTTAAGGCTGAAAAGAACAAACTTCAAGCTGAAAAGAACAAACTCAAGGCTAATTTCAGGAAATCTTTACCAATTCTTTTATAACATCAGTCCAGCTCTCCACATATCTGCATGCAGACCAAGGCTTAGTGATGCACACAAGGCAGAGAGGAGTGAGGGGCACATTTTCACACCAGCAGAACAGCAGCACAGCCCAGCCCACACCAGGAACAGCCAGGAGAGTGCTCCATGCAAGATGGGAAAATTGCTGGGAACTGACATGCAAAATAGCAAAGATGAAATAAAAAAAAAATCCTTGCACACAGGAGGCTTGTGCAAAGGGATCAGCAAGAGTTCAAAGATGGAAAGGAGAGCTTTGAGGAACATGTGAGTGGACATTCACCCCCTTCCCTTCAGGAGATCAAACCACAGGCTTTTTTGACATCCCAGACCATAGGCAAGACCCCAAGTTACTGAGCATGAAGTCTCAGTGCTCAATGACCAGTGTATTCCATGGTCACACTGTTCAGCCTGCCCTGCTCCTGTCCCCAAACTCTGGTCACAGCAGAGTCACGTTCACTGCAAGGTGATGTCTTGGGTGCATTACTGGTAGAGGCACAAAAAATTCCCATAATCTCCTTAAACCACATGGGAAAAAAAATACCTAAAAACATACCTGTTATAGTAAATAACACAAGAATTTAATTCTGGGGGGGACAGACCTGTGCTGCAGAGCCTGTGGTCAGGACAGAACGGGCCTCGAGCCCTCAGGGGGTTGGGACTATTTTTTGAGCTTGGCAAAGAATGGGAAAGCTGCATGTGATCTACTTCAGTTGGAAAAAATAGTCTGGAGAGGACTGGCAGTTCCTACCCCCAGCAGGAACACTCCTGTAGCCATCCCTGGAAGGCTTTCAGGAAAGACAGGGATAAAAAAACAGCGTAACAAATGTTCAGTTCAGCCTCAGAAAGGGCTCCCTGGTGCTGGGCTCTGGGAGCCCTCTCCTGCCACTCCATCCGGAGCTGGGGAGGCTCGGGCAGGAATGGCAAGGAGGGAAACAAGACAAGGAGGAGTGGATTGAAAGTGAAAGAGAGCAGGTTCAAAAGGGACGTCAGGAAGGAATTGTTCCCTGTGAGGGTGGGCAGGCCCTGGCACAGGGTGCCCAGAGCAGCTGTGGCTGCCCCTGGATCCCTGGCAGTGTCCAAGGCCAGGCTGGACGGGGCTTGGAGCACCCTGGGATGGTGGAAGGTGTCCCTGCCCATGGCAGGGGTGGCACTGGATGGGCTTTAAGGTCCTTTCCAACCCAAACCATGCCCTGCTTCCGTGCCAGGGCCAGCCCGTGCAGCCACGTCAGAGCCCCCCGGGGGTGACGCGGGCACAGCGATGGGGCAGTGCTGGCACTGCTGCCCACAGCCTCACACCCTGCTCTCCACACCAGCCCCAGCCCCTCTCCTGATCCCTCCTCAGCTCCCCAAATGGCCCTTCCTGATGGGAACACCGATCTCAGCAGGGATCTGCTCCGGCCCCGCGCCAGCTCCGCCGTCCCCATCGCTCCTGCACCCCCTGCACCTCCCCGGTGACTCTGAATTCCCCTCGGCCCCTCCTCCTTTTCTGTCCCTTTTTCTGTGTCAGACAGGAGCTGTCCCCCCACGCCACGGCCATGCATGCAAAGCTCCAGCTGCGAGCGAGTGCCAGCGCAGGGCAAAGCTTTGGAAATGAGGCAGCAAAGCGGAATCAGCAGAGGTTGGCTCAATAACCCACTTGTAGTTATTAACAGCACTACCACAGGAGAAAGAGCAATTCCACTGGCTCTGACCAGTGCCATTCCTCTTATGTTTCTTCATTTCTGTAGAAGAATCTAACCAGAAGGCTGTGAAACATGCCTCAAACCATACATTTTGATTGGGTTTTTCCTCTCCCTCTTTCTTCCCTTATTCTTGTGCTCCCTCTGTGATTCAGCCAAGCTGAATCTGCTACAGAAGTCCAATTTGCATAAAATTATCGTCATTCCATTCAGTTTGCTGCCCCTTCCACAGCCCCTTCTTTGCTCTGCTGGAAAATTTTGCCCTTTCCGAGGCAGGCAAGCCAAGGGAACAGCAGCACATTACTGCTGCCTGCTGCCTAATTAACATCAAACCTCAGCACGGAGCTGCAGGGATTCACAGGTGTCCTGGAATCATTTTCCCCTCCTCCCTCCCTACACAAACCACTCTCACGACAAGGAGGGGACCTCAGGCTACTTGACACCCCAGGAGTTATCCCTTTGGGGCTCCAGGTAGGGTCAGAGCCCACAGCAGCACGGCTGGGTCACTGCTGGCATCCAAAGACTGATGCCAGAGGCTGTTTCAGCAACTAGTCCAGAGAAAATGCTTTCAACTTTGTCAGAAATAAAAATTTTATGAGTGGATCATCGTAAAACGATAGCAGGAAGAAACCTCTACACAATCTAATTGAGAGTTTGGGGTTCTTAAAAAAGCACTGTTTGGGACCAGGGATATTTAACCTGGCTTTCAGCCTTCCAAATGGTTTCTACCTGTAAGCTAAGGAAGAGGCTGACAAAAAGGAGCAACCAGAATATCCCATAGATGATAAAACATCAGGAGACAGCAAAGGAGAGATCATGCACCACTCTTAAGCCTTGAAATCGGCAACACCAAAGTCCAAGGAGGGCATGAACAAACATCCACAAGCACAGAGGGAGGAGATTCCAGGCAAAACCAAGCACAGGATAGTTGAGACATTCATACTGATGGAAATACCCTTGGATGGGGCTCTGAGCAACCTGGCCTAGTGGGAAGTGTCCTTGTCCATTGCAGGGGTGGGATGAGATGAGCTTTAAGGTCCTTCCACCCCGGGCCATTCTGTGGTTTGATGGTGTTGATGAAATACAGAGCAACTGATGCCTAGGCTTGAATTCCACCCTTGGAAGCACCACGGACAACAGGATGCTGTCCCAAGAGTGAATTCAACCCAGACAAGGCATTTGCCTCTACATCCCCCTTTGCTGAGTGTGTGCATTCCCGGCTCCAGAGGCAACCAGGGTGTGCTGGTATCAGACATCTCCTTTGTCCAGTCCCCAAAGCCACACTTGCCTTAAAGCTAAGCAGGCTCTTAACCAAAACTTCATCTGCAGTGCTAAACCCTTCCTCACCTCCTCCTTCCAACGGTACCTCCTGATCCAAGCTCCCTAAGGACATCTCAAGGCCAAGTGTGGCAGCTGGGGGTGTTCCATGGGACAGAGGGAAGGTGTGGGCTCGGTGCCCAGAGGGGCTGGGAGGGCATGGCTGAGGCAGCAGGGACCAGAACAGGCCGGGCTGGGTTTCAGTTTCCTCTGGGGCTCAACAAAGCAGACGGCAGAGCCCTGGGCTATCCCTGCCACACCCAGGATATATCCAGCACCTCTAAGTCACCTTGTCACATCACAGATGCCTCAGCATCTGACACAGAGGGCACATCCAGCTCTGAGAAGAGCAGGGATCTGTTCTGTGGGAGCACATTTACCTCCCAGTTCTTCCCTCCAGCACATCCCTTACTGGGGAAGGGGGATCAAGGGAGCAGCTGAACACCCTGGCTGGGGGAGCTGGAGAGAAGGGGATGCTCTGGGAGGAGCAGGGCAGCAGCAGGCTGCGAGAGCTGGCTGCAGCAGACAATGTCCCAGTTTAAATTAAACCTTGCAGCTTTCAGACATAAGAAAGGCTGTTGGAAAGCAGGAGAGGAGAGGGGATTAGAAAGAAACACTTTTGTTGAAAAAGCACTATAATTCCCTCTCCTCCACACACAATGTTTCTTTGAACAGAAGATTTTAAGCTAAGATTGGGCGAGGCCTGTCTCACGAACACCTCAGAAAGGCCTTTCAGTGTGTGTCACCTGGGCTGCCATCCTCACAAAGGCAGCTGAACTCGGAGCCCCAGCCAATATCCCACTGCCTCCGCTCTCCGCGGGGCCGGCGGAGCAGGCGGGAGCGAAGCGCGGCTCCGAACAGGGCTCGTCTCTTCCCCCCATCCTCTCTCCCCTGGCTGGGTATCCCCAGGCAAGGCTCCGCACTCAGCACTCGCCTGCAGCCCCCTCTGCAGCGTGTGGCCATCAGCATCCCAGAGATCCCCCCGGATCCGAGGCTCCAGATTGGATTTCTGCTCAGAGAGGGCTCACAAAGCCCGTCTGCTGCCAGATGGTGACACTGCACTCCTCATCTGCCCTGCACCGGGCACCAGGAATGCTGATGGATCCATAAAGCCCTCTGTGATTCCTATTAGAAGCTATTTTTCTCCCTGTGGCTTTCCCTTGCCATTCAGTGGGGATTCTTACATTAGGACGTTTTCTGTTAATTCCAACAAATAATTCCCCAAACAGTTTCTGCCCACAAAACCCACCAGGAGCAGGCTGCACTTCTGTGACTTTGTCAGCAGATTTAACAGCTTTTCTGTCCTCTCTGCTTCCCTGTGGGCAGCTGATGGCAATCCTTCCATGGCCAAAAATACAAAGTCTGAGCCTGAGCTGTGATCAGGCAGCTCGGAAGGAGCGACTGGGATTGTTTCTACCACAATTAAGTAAAGGCAGAGCAGGGTTAAATACCAATAACAAAGAATTTAAATATGAATTTAAAAACCTAATTAGAATTTAAACCATTATCAGTTTGCTGTTTTCTCTACGTGAATATTTGCTTCAGTAAAATTTGGGCTCTCAAAGGTTCACAGGAACCTGCCACCAAGGGGACCAGGGTTTAAAAATATCTGAGGAAGTGGTGAAAAATGTGTGGCATCATGTAACAGCACTCCCAAAGGGAATGCTCTCCTAAGGGCTCTCTGGCATCTGCTCCTGGTTCACCAGCCCTGCAGAGCCTCAAGGGACATTTTGGGATATTTTGGCTTTGGGATTTGCCCTTGGAATGAATTTTTAGCTTTTCAGCCTAAGAATTTGTGCTACAAAAGGTACAGAAAAGCACATGATGAACATAGACCACGGTCAAGAACAACAAAGAAGACTTGAGCAGGACAATGTCAGAGTTTTGAGATTTCCATGTCCTGGGTTTAACACCAGGTGTGGCTTCAGAGCTCCTTAAACCCACACACCCGTGCCACCATCAGCCCCTGGGCACCCTGTGCTTCCCCCTGGGCACCCTGCAGCCACCCCAGAGGGAGAGCAAGAAGCTGCCCCAAGCAGCAGGAGCCAAATTCACCACGGGCAGCTGGAGGCACCTCCAAGGAGCTGACCCTGCCCCTAACCCTGCTTCCCTCTGCACAAGGAATTCGGTGCAATTTCCATCACCCAGCAGCCTGAGGAGCAGAACTGAGCTCAGAACATTGTCCCAGCCAATTCAGTGCAAGGGGAGAGGAGATTTCAGGACAAAGAGCTGCTCCTGGAGCAGGGAACATCTCTCCTCTTCCAGCTGACCGTGTCTGGTTGAGCCTGTGCACAGAGCAGAGCAGTGGCCAGCACTGGCAGGCCAAAAATCCCCCAGCAACAAAGGTAACTGAGGCCAGCAGAGAAGAAATGGAGGAAGAATGAAAGGTGGAAGAGAGCATTATAAAGGGGTACTAAAAACAGTATGCAATTATTTACAAATATTCTAGAAATGCAGGGACCAGATGAGCCCAAACGTGTCCCATCTGCAGCAGGAGTGGTTGGTGGGGCTGGCTGGGGACAGCCATTCATTTCCAGCAAACCAGAATCTGAAAACCATTTCGTGAAAGGTACTGATGGGTTCTCAGTGAAGCGAGACTGGACCCCACCAAAAATCAAATCGGGGAGAAGATGTTTGGAAACAAAGGAGGGAGAAAGGGCCACCAGCACGGACCAACAGTGGCACCCGGCGGCCAAGGGGACTCACTGCCACCTCGGGGCCAGCAGGGAGAGAAGCAGCATCAGCTCCAACACCCTCCTGGGGACAGCACGGGACAGACCGACCCCACAGACACCCAACAACCTGCTCCAGTGGAAGGGGGCTGGAAGGAGATGAGCTTTAAGTTCCTTCCAACCCAAACCACTCTGATTCAATGTTCCTCTAAGTTCTGATAATCAAGATTTCTTTTTTTAAATGAACTAGAGGTGCCACCCTTCTCTGGGCAGCAAGAGTTGATGCTTTTGGTTGTAGTCACAAGAAATGCTAAACTGACTGAAAATCAACAGTGTCAACCCTAGCATTTTATATAAAGCTCTCCTCTTGGTCTGCTCTGTCAAAAAATGGTGTGCTACAAACGATGTCACCTTATCCAGCAAAGCCAGGAAGGAGAAGGAGAGCCACACAAACAGTTAGAAAGGGCTGGCAGGCAGGGCACGGAGGCTGTTTGGCTGTTCTGCAGTAAGAATCCCATTAACTGATTATTCTGTCTGCAACTGTATCTTTTGGAAGGCTCGGGATTCAGCCGGAGCTGACATTCTGGAGATAAGTTACTCCCCACGCTGAAGTTAAAAAACCAGAAAATACACGAAAACTGTATCGTGCTTAAACGAACCCCCTTTCTCCACCAACCCCACTGCAAGTTTTCTTTGCCAGGGCAGGATGAGCCCCTCCTAAATCTCCAGTTGCAGAGGCAGGTGATCTGACCTGTTGGGATGGGAGGTGGGCAGCATGAACTGGAATTCCACCACGCAGGTGTTGTCCTTCAGCTGGCGGTGCTGGACGCTGTTCAGCTCGTAGGCAATGTAGGCCCTCCGAACATACACCTGGGGACAGAGAGCTCCATCAGCTGCACTGGGCTGAGGGCAAATGGTGCACCAGAGACCTCAAAAGTATTCAAAACCAAACAGATACCTCCAAACGAGCAGCTAGATAAACTCTAGTTCAACCAGAATTTAAAGTTATTCTTTGAGGAAGGCCAGAACCATCAGGATCGTGACCCTGTCCTCTGACAGCAGCTTCACTTTGTGCCTTCAACCACCTCAGTCTTCACACAAACACAGATTGAATTTGAAATTTCACTCAGTTATCAATGTTAGTGCTGTTAAATGCCAGATTCCAAGCACGCCCAATCACATACAGCCTATGGCTCTCTTGGATCTTGCAAGGTGACAGTGCTCAAAACAAACCAAATCCACAGAAAAATTAAAAATACTGGGTTTTTTTAAATGGGAATAAACTTACCTCCAAAGCTGCCATTCTTACCACCTGGTTACTGTGGTAGAAAAAGTTGGGAAGCACATCAAAGATGGATGTCTCGGACAAAATGAGTTTCTAGAAAAGATCACATTAAGCAGAGGTTAAAGAGAGAACTCTGTCTTGCAACCAGGATCAGGCAAAAAAGAAAAAAACCCAAATCAAGCCTGGCAAGTTCTGATTCCTAAGCTTTTGCTGTTGTTCATCAAGCATTATGACTTTTTTATATTAAACCATAGGAAACCTGAAGTTGGAAGGGATCAATGAGTCCAGCTCCCTGCTCCTCACAGAACCAGCCAAAACTAGACCATAGGAGAGGAGCTCATCCAGATGCTCCTGGAGCTCCGGCATTCCGTGGGGAGCCTGGGCAGTGCCCAGCACCCTCTGGGGGAAGAACCTTTTCCTCATGTCCAATCTGAACTTCCCCCCCAACTCCATTTCCTCATGTCTGGTGACCAGAGGGAGGAACCAGCCCCTCTCCCCCGCTGTCCCCATGAGGAAGGTGCAGAGCTGGCCATGAGGCGATTCCGACATCGGTGTAGGGATGAAAACAAAAAACAGGGGAAAGCTGGACACCAGACCAACACAACTTAAAGCCGCAAGGACCCTGGGACATGAAGGTCAGCGAGAAGGAAGCAGGGAGCCAAGGAGAGAAGGCTGGTGGGTACCTGCAGGTTCTCAATGCAGAACTGGTGCCCGTACATGTCGATGGCCGACAGGAAGATGGACTCCACCTGGTTGTGACGCAGCTCGTAGGAGGGCAGGTGGGAAGCAATGAGAACCTGGGGAAACACAGGGAATGTCAGAGAAAGGAGCCACGCTGGGCCATCAGCAGGGGGCTGTCACCTCCAGGCAGGACCAGTCTGCTCCATCCCTGAAGAGGCGGCCAGATTCTCTCCGCGGCACCCGGGCGATGCCGCAGACCCTCTCCCCTCCCCGGCCTCATTTGTGTATCTGCTCCGTTTGTATTATTGGCAATTCCCCACGGAGAAAGGGAACAGCTTCAATCAAGTTCCATCAGTGCATGTGATTTAGCAGTGCAGAGCTGCTGGTCCTGGGGACTGCCTGCCCGGCTGGTAATGGGGAAGCAGAGCTGGCAGGCAGCAGCCCCACGCCAGAGCCACGCTCTGCTCCCGAGCAGGGGACAGAACAGACAGCAGTGCCAGGTATTAAGTGCCCAACACGAAGGATGCAGAGGTAAGAAATGGAAGCAGCTTGCAGGGAAAGTGAAGTGGAAGAGCAACACAAGGACTGCAGCACCATCCCCGGTTGCTGCGGGGAGGTTCGACAGCGGAATGGTTCAAGGACACAAACACAATCCTGAAGGAAACAGAAGGTCACTGAGCAGCTTCAAACACCCTGTTCATTTTCAATAGTCAGGCTTTGAAATAAAAGGAGAGACCCCCAAAGCATGAGCTTTCCTGGTTTAGACTTTCAGGCTGGAGATAGGGACTGTGGAGTGAGAGGAGGGATCGGACTCTGGGGTCAGCGTTATCAGGAAACCACTGCACCCTCTCACCCCTTCCTGGCAACAGAGGGAGGGTTAAACTGAGCTGCTGAAGAGGAAGCTCACAACAGTATCAGGGTGCCTATGTAACATTCAAATTCGTTCTGTACCAGACTCTTGGAACTGACAGTATCAAGAGTTTTTCCAATTATTTCCAGGTTAAACCAAAATTGACAAAGCGCAACTCAAAGATGGAAAAAAACCTGCAGAAAGCCAGCATAATTCTTTGTGGTAATTCCTCAGCAGCTGCAAAGAACATCTGGTTCTTGTGTAAATGGCTCTCCCCGTTCCCTGCACACGTGGATCCACAAGGACTGTAAGGCAGCTGAGGAAGCTGGAGAGCACGTTCTGGCTGTTCCTGCACGATCCAGGCAGCCTGTGCTGGTCAGGTTTGCAGATGACAAAACCACCAAAAACCACAGTGACCGTGCATTTCCACTTCCTCCATCACACAAACCACGGGCTACTCCCAGTTAACTCCTGTGTGAGCCAGACGAAACTTTTTGGAGGAGCAGGGACAAAGGAATGCACGTTAAATTTAAATATTGCAGTGACTGGGAACGCACCGCAATCTTCGCCTGTCACCACGGTTAATCACTGTTAATTGCTTCGCTGTCAAAGTGCTGCTCACAGTAAGCTGCTCTCCCCATTTGCACAGTGATCAAAACAAACATCAGGAGATATGGATTTCCCAAAGGGGTGAGCTCCAGGCGGGAGCAGATCCGGGCGGGGATCCCTCACCTGCCGCGCTCGCAGGGCCACCTTGGCGTTGGTCGTCTTGCTGAGCTGGGTCAGCTCCGTCAGGATATTGATCAGCTCGTCTGTCAGGGTGGGGTCACGGCCACAGAGCTGGTCCTGGGAACAGAGGGAACAGGAAATGCTTAGAACGGAGGGAGAACATCACCTGTGCTCCCTCAAAGGAGTTGGAACCTGGAACATGAACACACAGATACACACTCAGCGCAGGACCACACCATCCCCAGGAGTCCTGACCTGAATTATCCTGGAATTCTGTGCTCACAAGGATACAAATATTCAGCATTCAACAGTTTTACACACATAAAAGGTGAAAGGAGGGACAGGCACCATCTCCCATTCTCCTGTTTGTAGCACGTTTTGGCACCCAGACACATGAGAAATGCTGACTTGTCAGAGAGACTCAGAAAACCTTTTCCCATCACCCAGTTTCAGGTTTGTACCAGAAGTTTCTCCTAGCACCAATGCAAAATTCAAAGACATTAAATTGCAGCCAGACACGTTGTGGAGCATGTAAAGGTCAGCAAACTTTCCCCAGGAAGGGTGACCAGCACTGCCAGAGAACCTCCTGATGTCCACTTAAAAAAACACCTCAAACCCTGAAAGTCCCCACAACTCCACAACCACAAACCACCCACAAACTTTGTGCAGCTTCAGCCAACACCAGAAAAAAGATCTGTCATTCCTCTGACAAGGCTAGGCAAAGCCAACTAAACCCATGAATAATGTACTGTATTTCCTGCCACGGTACAGGGCTGACTCCATAATATTTCTTCTAACCAGAGAATCCTGGATCTGAGGAAATCCACGAGCTTACCTTGCTGTCTGAACTGCTGGATAAAACAACAAAACTGAAGAGCACAACTTCCAGTGTTAATGCTGTTCCAAAACTCTTCCGAATTCACCCATTCAAAGAAATGCAAACAGTAAAGGCTTTCTTCCAAAAATAGTTTCAATTCCCATGAAGAATCCCACAGTCTTCAACACTTCTTGTGAGCCTCTTCCCTCCCACCCCGAAGCTGGAAACCCTCTAGGAGCCTCAAACGTGCTTCTTCCACACAGCACTTAACAGCTTGTCTTGATAAATTAATCATAGGAGGGAAATGTGAGATGGAACAGGGATTTGCCACGGGAAAGAGCTGGTGCCTTAAAGTTTAAAGAGATCTTAAACACCTACAGACCAGAACAGGCCATCTGAAGATCCAAGAAATAGAAAAGGATAAGGGGAAACCTCTGTGCAGCAGGTTGGATGGATAAACCTGCCAGGGAAAATAAAGCAAAAACCAAAACCAGATAATATAGAAGTCCCATAGAGTGACTAACTTAAACAACAGCTCATGCTCCACGAGATTCCAAAGCTCAACAGCTTTTCCCTCACACTGCCCTTGATCCCTTTCTCTCCAGCCCCACTCAGGCATGATGGCACCTCTAGGAACGATGACACAGATCTCCCAGGGACACAGACCATACCCAAACCACTGAGAAAACATCTGGGCTCCAAACTCTGATCAGACTGCTGTCCCCTCCTGACCACTCCTGGGCCACCAGACATGAGTGTGACTGTCCCCAAAGAAAGTTCTGTGCATTTACCCACTCCAGGACACTGTGGGGGCTCACAGTGAGTAATTCAAGAACTGCCTTTGCTGGATTTGAAACACAAACTCCTGGGTGTTGTCACGTTGCTGCTCCAGGGAACAGAAATCCGACAGGACGCGGGACCCTGCTGTGCCAGCAGCCATTCCCTCCCGTTCAGGCCAGGACGTGCATAAGTTAAGCACAGAAAATGAACATACAACAACAAATCACACCATATTTCAACAGATGGATGAAGGATGAAGCAGTTCCCACCCTGCCTTCAGCGCCTGCTGGCTAAGAAAGGTGAATGATGGCAGCATAGCACCATTACTAAAGCCATCCTCGGAGCCCCTGGTTAAAAATGGATTCATCAATAACAGCCACACAGGCAGCGAGGCTGCCCTTGGAGGACAGACCTGCCCCACCCCACACAAACAGCCTGGCCACCCAGAAAACACCTGAGCCTTCACCGTGGTGACACCAAACGTGCCACGGCGACGTGAAGAGCTATGAGCGGGAAGGCAGAGGAGTGACGGTCCTTTGGTTCACGTAGAGCCTGGAAGCTCAGGGACACCCAGCTGTGCCAAGGGTGACCACAGGCACGTTGTCCCTCCTGAGACCCTGTCCCCACCCCAGGGGAGAAGTCCCTGTGCCCCCTGTGAGGCGGCACCGTGGCCTCACCGATGGCGCTCGGATAACCAGGAGTGGTTCTTCCACCACGGTCTCCCTGGTGTTTCAAGTCCTGGCAAACCGGGATGCTGGCCTTTACTTGAGCAGAAATAAGTGGCAGTGGTGGCGGGAAGAATGACCCAACAGGAAGGGACAAGGAAACCTCTTTGAGGCTCTCTGAGGTCTCCCCACACGCCCCTCGCTCCCTCGCATGGCCAACACCAAGAGCCAGCGAGGCACGGCCCACACGAGGTGACAAACCAGACCCAAAGTTCCAGGCCCATTTTAGCAAGGAATAATCAGGGTGACAACAACAAACTAAAGCCAGGCGCTGGCTTTGCCTGCACTGATTGGCAAAGGCAGCAGCAAAGCCTCAGCCCAGCTCCCTGACAAGGGCTAACGCCTCGCCGGCACCCCCGTGTAATTACACACTTGAGTGACTGGACTCTGAAGAAAATTGAAGGCCTGAGCTGTGAACAGCTGCCATTTTCTCTCTCCATCACGCCAGCGTGATTACTTGAGAAATGAACAGCCCCGGCTCAAAGCTACTCCAGAATTCTCAGAGGAAATATGGCTCCGTGTTCAAATAATGAGATTCTTAAGGCAAGCGTTACTTACAATCACACCACACACCAAAAAGGGAAAGGGGGGAAAAAAAGTGGGGAAAAGGAGAGCCAGAAAGCAAGCATGCCAGGGTCCTTACGTCTTACAAATGAGAATTTAAGAAACCCAGCCTCAGTCTAGGAAAATTATGACACTTTTTTTTGCTTCGGAGAGCTGTTTCGTGGATGGCTACCTTGGATGTATTTTTGACAGTAACAGACCACATTATGCTTGTAAAATAAAAGACAAAAGAGAGAAAGAGAGAGAGAGAGAAAGAAAGAAAGAGAGAGAAAGAGAAAAAGAGAAAGTAGGCATCAGACACTTACAATGAGCATTGTAACCAGCAGGTTCTTCTTGGTGACCTGGGCATGGGAGAAGATGTAGTTCAGCACCGCGTTCATGTCACTCTTGTTCTCCTCCCGAAGGGTGAACACACACTTGTCATAGTGACCTGCAGGCAGAAATGCACATTTCTTTCCCAGTCTTCACACCTCTGTGGCGAGGAATACAAGTTACTAGACGTGTCCTTATTTTTCTACATGTATTTTTTGAGAATCTCCGTGGCGTGAAGGGAGCCGATGAGGAAGATGGAGAGAGACCATTTACAAGGGCCTGGAGTGATAGGACAAGGGGGAATGGCTTCACACTGACAGGGAGCAGGGTTAGATTGGATATTAGAAAAAAATTCCTCCCTGTGAGGGTGGGGAGGCCCTGGCACAGGGTGCCCAGAGAAGCTGGGGCTGCCCCATCCCTGGAGTGTCCAAGGCCAGGCTGGACGGGGCTTGGAGCACCCTGGGATAGTGGAAGGTGTCCCTGCCCATGGCAGGGGTGGAATGAAATGAGCTTTAAAGTCCCTTTCACCCAAACCAGTCTGTGATTCTGTGGTCCACACAATCAATTTTGGGAAGGAAGCATTCCCACCATCACCTACCACAAACTTTAATTCAAACATCCCACTCTTATTAAAGAGCTCCAACACCAAATGCCTCCTTTGTGAGCAATACTGAGAGAGGAATAGGGAGCTCAGACTTTCATTCAAATGACAACCAAAATGAAATAACAGCACAAAGCCTTGCACCATCCTCCCCTGCCAGCAAATTGAAGTGGAAATGAATCTGCAGTACCATTAGGCTGGGGCAGGTAATGGAGCAGCACAAAAGAAGAGTGGAATCAGAACTACCTGTAAGAGCCAGAGCCTCGGAATCAGCCAGGGCTTCATTGCCATCTTGTGCCTGGACACAGCAGTGCAAGGCATTGATTTCACCCCTCAGCTTCAGCTGAGCTTTGGGGACAGAAGCTCCTCAACAAAACCCAGGATCTGACTGCAGACCCTTAAAAACAGGCTGGTGCAGCTGACCCTCAGCACAAAGTGAGAGCAAACTTCCTTGAGGGGGCCCACGTGGACTTTCAAGGATCAAATACGACTCTTACAGAAATCAAATCCTTGATGTGCCCAGGGACTCACCGTGCTGGAACTGAGTCTCCACCTTTAGGTACTGCCGGAGCAGATCCATCACCACGGCCTTCATGTGGCCCCGAATGCCACTGCGGTACCTGCAGAGGCAAAGACACCAAGCCCAGCGCTGAGTGAGGCTGAAGGCACACAGAACCCCTGCCATCCCTGCTGGGGGCAGCCCCTGTCCTGCAGGACCCCCTGGGAATGGCTCACCTCTGCACGAGCTGCACGATGCTCTGAGTGTTCATGAAGAAAACCTCGCGCTCCGACTTGCGGTTCAGGGTGGCCGCGTGGCTGTCCAGGATGTTAGCAATCTGAAAGGGAAAAGCCCGTGACATCCCAGTCCTGGATGGGCTGGACAACCAGCAGAGACACACCAGAGCCCCAGCAGGCTCCAGCAAAGGAAGTTCATCACCTGCCAGTGACAAAAATCAGTGCACGGTATCGTACAGTGGAGAAATCAGCTCCCAACATCTCCTTACCCAACCAGGCCTCCCTCGGCTGCAATCATTCTTTTTTGAGCTTGCACTGGCACTACAAATTGCACTCCAACACACGTACCAGGCAAAGAGCAAACAAATAAATGCCCACAATGCCATTGCTAAGATTAAAGTGTTTCCAAAGTGCCTGTTTAAAGCTGTACTGAGCAGGGGACACGCACCCTTCAGCACAGGCCGAGGAGACAAGCCTTGAGGTGACACAGGCAAGTGTCTTTCATCATGAAGACCCCATGTTCAAACACACCTTTCAGGTTCAATTAACCTCCATGTAATTTAAAGGAACTTTCTCTCTCTCTGCCCCAACACAAACCAATTTTTATCCCTCCACAGAGGTGGGGCTGGTCACCTGCTGGCTGGGAAACTGGCAGAGGACCGAGGTGATGTTGCTGGCATACTGGGCCATCTCCTTCTTGATGGACTTCTCTACATTGGGTGGGATCCGTCCAGAAACACTGGTCATGATGTCCTGAAGTTCCAGCAGGGGCAAAGATGGATCCCTCAGGGTCTTCATTAATCGCTCAACCCAGCCCTTCACCTAGAGAGACACAAGGCAGTGTGAGGACAAGCACCAAGGAGAGAATAAACAGCAAAAAGGATAGAAAGGAAAGGGGTGATGTCCAACATCCCATCTCATGGGTGCTGCCCTGACTCAGGGTCCTCTGGCTGTGGCAGAGAACTGTCCCACCCTGCCTTGAGCTGCAAGAACATTGTGCTTTGGCTGTGGAAGAAGAGGCCCCCAGTACCTTGGTGCTGAAGAAGGGCTCTGGCAGGCAGTACCCGTTCATGACGTTGACCAGGTTGTCCAGCACGTAGTGGAAGATGCGATGCAGTTTCTCGCCCCGCAGCGCCGTGCTCTGGATCTGGGGCAGGGTACCCGTGTGCAGCTCAGCCTGCAACAAAGAACAGCCTCACTGACCCTCCTGTGGGGCACCAGCCACGGGGAACAGCCAGCTGCCCTCAGCTGGAGCCCAGGCTGGACTTGCAAGGATTCCCAGAGTGGGAAATGCACTTGGTTGAGAGACACTTCCCACAACATTACTGAGGCAAGCAGAGAGCAAGAATGGTAGATAAGCTTAGCCTGAATCAGAGAGAGAGAGAGAAATCTCAGTCCCAGTCCTCATCTGAGACAAATAAACAGTGAAGTGACAATTCCAGCACAGTGCACAAATGGGAAATTGGTTCACTGGGCCATCTTGTACCACTCCCAACATCACCCCCCTATTAAAACCCCACAAACATCTGTGCTTCCTGCAACTCCTCACCTGCTGAACCCTGCTGGGATCATCCAGCTGGAGCTTGGCAATCACACAGCCTGGATCCAGGACTGCCCCTGGGCGTTTGACATAGTGGATGCAGCCTGATTCTCCTGCTGTTATCGTCATCACCATTTTCATCACCTGTAGCAAGGAAAGCAGGTTACACACTCAGCTCCATGTGCTCCAGAATGGTTCTGCTTTTGGGAGCCAGCATCCAGTGTCCCACCACAGACAGACCTGCATGAGCACCTCTGGCACTCAGGTGTTCCCAAAAACTTACGAGCACAGACTGGGAACGAAACCCAAACACTAAAGTGAACGGGATAACAAAATGATTGGCCACAAAATAGTGCAGCAGGAACTTCAGGAATGTCACTGCCCACACTGCCTGAACCAAGAGGGACTCAGGAAGGTCCCACACTCAGCACAGTGAACAAAGCAGACAATTCACTGCTGCATTCCAAAGGCTCCTCTCAAAGGCTACAGCCACACCTTCACTTCAAGCAGAGGGATCCAGGATCACTTTCTAGAGCTCTCAGACAGAAATGCTTCCTTAGGTCAGCCATGGGAGCTCCTGCCTTTGGAGCAGTAGGGCTGGGTATGGGGGAGCCAGTTTGGTTTTACCCTTGCTGTGCTCCACACCACTGGGAGCAGAGGGATTGTGTGGGTGGTTCCTCCTTAGCCATGACCTGTTGCAGTGCAAAAGCACTTACATAAAATAGCTGGATCTCTGTCTTGATATTTTTCTCCTACACATTGTCCCCAGCTGGTTTAATTGCCCCTCTGTCATCACACACCCTCCCCTCCCTCAAATCTGTTTTGAGCCACACACTCCTACACAACCCCTTGTGCTTTCCTCACCATGATGCAGAAATTGCTCATCCTCCTCCTCGGTAAGAGTTAAGTAACTTGCCGGGGAGAAGGGAGGAGTGACACTTATTAACTTACGGAATCAACCCAATAAATGATCAGCTAATCAGAGAAGTCTTGGTTTGTTACTTCATCCTGACATGTAACTCTGAGTCTGTGTCAGTACTCCAAGGAGGAGGCTTTCTTCACCACAGCTGGGTAACACATGGATCCCACCTTCCCCTGGAACCACAGCAAGGTGATAACCATGCTCTCACTGATGAGAAATTCTGCTTATCACTTGGTGTACAGTCATTAACACTCAAATTTCTGCTGTCAAGTAATTTCTTCCCCACCCCATCACTCTCATTGATGATTCCTGCTGTAGTTTAGGTTAAAATTTGTAAATTAAATACTCTGAATTATCCCTCATGCTCATCTCCCAGTCCCAAAGCATCCAACGTCCCTCCCCCTGAGCTTTTTCCTGGGCAGCCAAACCAGTTCTCTGAGACTTTTACCTCAATTTCTGCGAAGCACTGGCCTGCAAACACGTGTCCCCCATCCTCCACCACATACTGGATCAGCTTCCCGGCGGAAGGCGAGCGCAGGATGGAGGGATCGTTCTCCTTCTCAAACACACAGGTCTTGTTCCCAATGGTGATGCGATACCTAGGGAAGAGCAGGACAGATCAGTGCAACAGAATTCCTTGAGGGAGGCATGGGAAGGGGAAAATCCAGTCTCCCTTTCCCTATTCTACTTCGAAACAAACCTAAAGGAGAACACCTCAACCAACTGAGAGGTGGAGATTCAAACCCAGAAAGTTACCCAAATTCTTCATCCTCCTGAGCAGTTCCATTAATTTTCCCAGAAGATAACACAGCAGAGGGGGCAGAGTTCACATTCCAGACCTGGGGACGCCCTTTACTGCCCTTACTGCTATGATCCTTGCAGGGAATTTTGAGGGGATGCACTGAAACAGCACAGCTTGTCTCTATTTCTAAGGCAGCTGTGGAGTATCAAGAATTTTAAAGACTTTCAGGTTCTGGTTTTTTGGTTCTTATAATCCCAAAAGTCACTTTTAAGGACCAAGCAGAGGAATATGGACTTCATGTGGTGCACAGCCAGATCCTTCTTCTAACAGCAGCCAAGATCTGCTCTGGCTTAAAACTCACCCACAGTACACCTGGTAAAGTTTCTAGGAGAGAATTCCATTCCCAGCTGATCTTTTGGGAAGCAGAAAGTTGCAAACACACCTCATTTTGGGTGTGTAAATGCTAAACATGAACCTGTACAGGGTGCTACCTGTCCACTTCCTCCTTCATGTAGGTGGTGTAGCTGCTGCCGTCGTAGGAGAGGAGCAGCCCCCCGTCACTCAGCCGATGCACATCGACCTCCACGCAGGAGCTGTTCATGATGACCACGTAGGAATTGGGAGACTGCCTGGTCACCTGCAAACCCACAGGAATGGGAATTACCCGGTGAATCCAACTCAGCACTTGGAAGTTTTGGTCAACCTGTAGCTGTCTTTGGCTGTAGCAAAGTAATTTTCACCCCAGTCAGAGCAAGAGGCTGAAATGTTTACAGACACAAAGCAATGGAGCAAGGTGAGGGGAGTTATCCTAAAGGAGGCTCTGCTGATTTCTTCACCCACTAAAGCAGACGAAATAAAAACCCTGCTCAGATGTAATTGCCTGCAGAAATCTGTGCAAAGATGAGGCCAGAGCAGCACACGCAGCTCAGAGGCAGGAGGGTGGGTCCCACTCTGTACCTTCAGCACGTACTTCCGTCCCTCGTAGATGAGCTCCACGTCCACGGTGTTGAGCAGAGTGTGAGCAGGGAGGACTTGGCCCCTGGAAAGGGAAGCACAAAACAAAGCTGATCTTCCACAAGCCACCAAATGGCTACCAGGGGTCCAAAGAAATTCAGAGATTCATGCAAGGCTTTGGGGAACACTAGCAGAGAGATGGGATTAGGTTTTTGGAGTCTCTTCTTAGGAGAGACACAAATCAGTTTGACAAAGTCAAACAAAGTCCCTCCAGCCACACAGGCCAGCTTTGCTCTCCTTTCCATTCACTCCTGGGTGATTCAAGACTCCCCAGTGCTGCCCTAGCAGCACACAGAGAAAGAACTCCGTGTTTCTGAGCCATTTCCTGGAGTTTCTGCTGGAAACCAGAGCAATCTGTGCAGACAGCAGGGGATATTTCGAGGAGATGCAGACACCTGCCAGTTTTCTCAGTGGATAATCAGCTCCCTGGGGCCAGGGAACAGCCAGCAGATAACAAGCCCTGAGCATTCCTGGACTGGACTTGAACAGAACTCGTACACCAGGAGTCATCACTGGAGAGCAGCTGGCACCTTTACCTTTCCAGGGAGTGCAGGAAGTTGGAGATGCTGTTCCGGAGGCTCATGTCAGCCACGTGCAGAGCTCCACACACCACCCCCAGCATGGTGTCAGGCCTCTCAGCCTAAAGCAGGGGACAGACACAGTCACACCTCCTCCAGCCCCAGCCCAATCTCAACACCCAGCTAGAAGAATCACCAGCCTCAGCTCTATTTTTGATTCATGGCCGACTCTCTTTAAAATTAAGTCAGTGTAGCAGCCACGTGAACTCTGCACAGAAGCCATTATTTCTGTAACTCCTTAAAACCACATTTTCTTCTGCCTGGATCAAATCTCGAGGTTCCAACAACATTCCCACTGTCATCTGCCCCAGATTCCAGACATAACACTGCTCTCAATGATTTTCTGGACAACTTCAAGACCAACTTTCCCCAGCAGGGATGACCTGGGATTTGGATACATGTAAGAAGTAATGCCAGTGAAAATGTTTATTCATTAAGTGGACATTCACTTCTAAACCCTCTTGCACCAGCAGGCACCCAAACCCTCCCCTGCTCATTGCCACCCGTGTCCCTGCAAGGGGAGCACCTGCACTTTCTCGGCGATGAGCCGGTCCAGCCAGCCCGTGTCGATGCGGTTCTGCTGGAAGCTCTCTGTCTCCAGCAGTTTGATCAAGTATTCCACAGTGGTTCGGAAGTCCCCTCGGATGGACAGCTCCTTCAGAGCCACCACCATGTTTCTGGAAGGGGAAAGAAGCCCTGTTATCTATCCCACACTAATGGTAGCATGCAAGCTGGCAGCTCAGGACAGAAAAGCACCTGAAGGACAGAGCAGAAGAGCACAGGCACTGGAGCAGGATCCTGTAGGAACGTTTGGGAGTGGGAGAACATTGATTTCCTTCAGCCTGCTGCTGCTGCTGTGAAGAGCAGCTCAGTGGGATCAGGACTCCCCCCTGTTATCATCATCCAGGCCCCTACCATGTGGCAGGGGTGTACAACAGACAGACAGACAGACAGACGTGCTGCCCACCCCACCCAGAGTGGAACTGGGGAAGGGCTCTGGATGAAGAACGTGGATGACCGGTCAGACAGGTCTGCCTTAGGACCAGATGCTTTCAAATCCCACACCACAGAGGACACTCCACGGTCTGCAAACCATCCTGAAGCGTTGGTCAGTCAGGTTAGCAGCGTTTTTCCTGTTAGAAGCCTTCACCTGGATGCTTTAAAGAGGGATTTTCACACTGTGGTAGCTGTGTCATACCCCAGCAGCAGGTGTACAAGGCAGGGATAAAACAGAAAGGGAAAAAAAAGCAAGGAAATCAAGCAAAAAGTGTAGAAATGCAGGTGCAACGTAGTGGAATTGCAAAGCAAGACAGGATGAGAAGCCTGACCACGAAATGGAAAACAAGATAAAGACAGGGAAATTTATCTTAAAACTCCTAGAAGTAAGGAGCCCTGTTTTGCCATGGCACTTTGGATCAAAGAGGCCAAACCCAAGTAATCCCCAAGGCTGTCCCACATCTCTGACTCACGAGATGGCTTCTTCACGGTTCTCTCCCCAGGAGAAGCAGTGACCAAACTGGGAATCAGCAAATTCATGGAGCCCTCCTGCAGCAGCAACGCTGAAATAGCCCCAGACATTCTTATTGCTGCGGAAATTCAGCTCCTGGACGGTGCCAGAGCTGGGCTTAAATCCCTGCAAAGACAGACAGACATTGCTCTACACCCTAAAGAAAAGGTGAATAATCCAGAATTAGGGTTCTGAAGGCTCTGAGAACACCTCTTTGTGCTGTACACAGCACAACAACTTCAGGCTGTGTCCAACCAGAGTCTAAGTGAGGTAAGGGAAGAATCTTTTAAATCTGCTGCCAAAATTTTCAGCAGCAGCAGGGGCTGAGCCTGTGAAGCCCACGGTGAGCAGCAAGCACAGAAGCTGAAGCCTCACCTCGTCAGGATTCTCACTGGTGATCCGGGCAGCGATGACGTGGCCACGGGGACTGGGGACATGGGCTGAGTTCTCAAAATCAATGGTTGTGTCTCCCCACGGAGAGACCCCGTACATCACTCGGATATCCTTGATCCTGTGCAGGGGGATCCCCATGGCAATCTAACGGGAAAAACAAAAAAAAAAAATTTAAAAGACCCCACCACTAAGTTTCTCTCCTCACAGAGTCGAACATTCCCATTTCCCAGGACAACTGAGCTCAGTGTAATATCTGCCTTAAGCCCTTCAGCCAGTATTTTCCTCTGACTGATCAAAAGGCTCCAGGGAAAGCTGACAGTGCCAGGTCAGCTGAGGATGGGCACGCATTAGGCCTGTTAAAAATATACTGAGGTCCCAGTGAGACAGAAGGGCCCTAACTGGTTATAGGAAACTGTGGAATTTTGCAATTAGAAACTGTGGGGAGAGTAACCTGCAGAACCAGCTGCTGGCAGCAGCCTTATGGAGCAAAATTCCACTTGTCCTGTTCATTAGTTGTCCATTTTTTTATAGATATGGTTCAAAAAGGAAGTAGAAAAGCAGACAGAGCCTTAATGAGGTGTGAGGGGACTGTGGCATCCACCCACTGCTGGAAAGTTGGGGGCCAGGAGTTTGGGGGGACACACAAGGGACCGACAGATCACAGCACACCCAACAACAGCTCTCTACAGGACCTCTGAGGGATCCCCTCGTGGCTTCGGGGAACTTCAAACAATGGCTGAACCTGCTGAAAGATGAGAAATTCGATTTTCTGTGCTCACCTGGAGCTGTGCTGCTGGCAGGTTGACGTCAGCCACCATCTCCGTGCAGGGATGCTCCACCTGCAGGCGTGGGTTCAGCTCCAGGAAGTAGAAGCTGCCATCCTGGCTGTACAGGTATTCCACAGTGCCTGCACTCACGTACCCCACCATTTTGGCGAGCTTCACTGCACACTGGGACACGGGAAAGAGGAATTATTTCACTGCCAGTCACCTGTGCTCTCTCTCTCTGTTCACCCACCACACCCACTTCAGATTTTCGCTGGCTTTCTGAAGCATCCCAAAACTCGTAACAGGCCCAAGACCTGCTCAGAGAAAAGCCCGTGGCACAGGAGTTTTGATTCCCAACTTATTTAATTCACAGTTCACAGAAGGCAGAGTTTGAAGCAAATATTTGCAACGCTCATCATCAGGCAATTCCTACAACTCCTGCAGCTTGCTTTTAATACGGTAACACACATTTAAAACACACTTCCCTCCCCTTTTTGGGGGGGCACACAGCTTTGAAGGGAGCTCTGGTGAGACTCAGTGTGGAAATGTGAGTGGCTGCCCACACTAAGCAGTTCGAGACACACAACCCTGCATTGCTCCTTTAAAACATTCAACAGTGCAAAACTCTGGGTGATGTAAAATAAAAATACAAAGTCCTGCCTGTTTGTGGAGCCTGACCAGAGGAAGGGAAGCTGCAGAGCCCCTCTCACCTGTTCCATGTGCTCAAACACTGCTGAGGTTGCAATAGAGGCTGGAGCTTCCTCGATGATCTTCTGGTGCCGGCGCTGCACGGAGCAGTCCCGGCCAAAGAGGGAGATGGCATTGCCATACTGGTCTGCCAGGATCTGCACCTCCAGGTGCCTGGACTGCTTGGCCAGCCTCATCACAAAGATGGGAGAGCCTGGGACTTCAGTTTGAACCTACAGCAGGGGCAGAATGAACAGGCAGAGCACCTTTTGTAAGGTGTACCATCGATAACAGTGTCTCAGAACCACCCAGCCCGAACACTCAGAACAAGGCAGCACCAACCAGTGGGAAAAGTCACCTGTCTGAACAGATTGGGGAAGTCATCTGCATTGTTAACCTTCCTGATTCCTTTCCCTCCTCCTCCTTCAGAAGCCTTGATCATGACAGGGTAGCCAACCTCCTCAGCAGCCTGGCAAGATGGGCGGAACAACAGGGTAAGTACAAAAAGGCAGCAGAATCCAGTGAAAAGATCATTATTTCCCTCTTGATTCACATCCAAGCTTCCATGTCTGACTCCATTTAGCAACCAGTGGGACAGAAACCAAATATCCCAGTTGGAGAGGGTGCCTGTAGCTGGAAAAATCAGCAGGGATTTTGTGATTACAGAGAACTCTGACCTCTGCAAGTGACCACAAAATCTGTTGTCAGTGCTTCAATGCCATTAAATCTACGAACCCACAACAAAGCTTTTGTATAATACAGAAAATCATTAAGCTGGGTAACATGGAAAAATCACACACTCCACTCCTGCTCTCCACAAAGGAACACTCCAAATCCTGTATTGTTCCAGGAATATTTCTTATCCAAAAAATCTTCCTCAAGGAAAAACTCAAAAGATGAAGTCAAGTGTGAATTTGTGGGTCTTTATTAAAAACGCCTTCCTGCACTAAACAAAAACTAGGTGGCAGCTTTCAATGCAACACAACCTTGGTCCCATATTTTGCCTCTCCCTGCTAATCCTCACCTAACTCTGCAGGCTGGGGCCAAAGATATGTGAAAGATCACTTCCCAGTTTCCAAGACCCAGCTCTGGGGCTGCAGTCTGGCTCCAGTTTGTGCTCCCATGAGGAGAAAGCTCAGCCCCAGCTCTCTGACCCCTCAAACACGTCCCCAGACCCACCCGCAGTCCATCGTCCGCGTCCTTCACGTAGCCCTTCTCGTAGAGCTCCTGAGGAACATTCAGGATTCGCTTCTGGAGGTCGTTTTCCTGCCAGTCCACTCGAAGACCTGAAACACAGACATCACCCTCTGAGCTCCTTGTGCTGCCAGGCTGTGAGAAGCCACGTGTAGGACAGGGGTGACACAAGAAACCACGCTGGGAGCACTCAGAAAAGGGAGAATGCAGGATGTAAACAGACATGCCTGATTTCTGGGGAGCAAGTATTTTCATCCAATCCATTATATCCTCCTCCATTTATCTGTGAGAAGCAGGTTGTTACTTGGAGTGTTTTGAAACTGCAGAGGACTTCCAAGGAAGCAGAGAATGGGCTCCAAAATGACACAGAACCATGGAATGGTTTGGGTTGGAAGGGACTTTAAAGATCATCTTGTTCCAAGGCCCTGCCACGGGCAGGGATACCCTGCATTAGACCAGGTGTCTCCAAGCCCTGGGTGTACCAGGTGAGCCTGTGAGCATCAGGTGCACTCTAGGAAAGCACCTAGAGTTCCACGTTTCCTCACTTCTCCTCCCAATCCCTCCTCCCTGTCCTCCTCTGCGTGCTGCCAGCTTCTCCCACCACCTCCAGGCTCATTCCACCACTAATGGAACTGCTTCCAAGCCATCTCACTGGTGTGGTGGGCAAACAGCACAAATGTGAACCCCTGAACAGATGGAACATCTCCTGGAACACACTTCTGAGCACGGAGCTTCTTAAAAATTAAAGGTGTTGAAGGAAAAAAAGATTAGGATGTTCTTGACAAACACAGGACGATTTCCTTCTTACCACTGCCACTCCAAGGAAGAGTGGGAATGCCAGCAGTCTGAGCCACGATGGAAGAAGCAATTTTATCTCCTAAGGCCCACATGGCTTGGCTGGGAGGACCTGCAAAGAGCAAAGACAATGCATGAGAGAGACACAAGGGGTATCAGACATTAGGGAAATGTCCAGAAGTCTGATTTGGGAAAAACTCCACTCTTCCCATAAAACTGAACCCTCTTTAAACGAGAACAGGGACATTCAGCTTTGAAACAATCTGGTCTAGAAGGAATCTTTTCTGATTTTTTATCTCGACATTAAAGGCTATTTCAGAGAACTTTCCCCTTCTTCCATACAAGAACTACTGCAAAGAACAGATAATCAATCCATCTTGCTCTGCAGACCACTCCTCACGGCTCTCTCTTGGACTCAGGATTTTCTATCTCCCTAAACATCCCCATCTTCAAGCAAAGACTAGACATTAGATGAGCAGTCCATCTCCTCACCCATGAAAGCAATCCCGTTTTTGTGGAGAAGTTCTGGCAGTTTCGGGTTCTCTGATGCATGGCCCCAGCCAGCCCACACAGCCTGCAGGAGAAAAGAACACAGTTTGCTCTTTGTTTGAATGAAACAAGCAAGTGAGCAGAAACAGACACATGCAAACACTCCAAGTCTTTCTTTTCCTGAAGGAAAACAGCCTCAGAACACCCAGCAGCCAGAGCAGCCCCTGAGCTAGAGGGTGTGCTGAGTTCAAAGGATGACTTGCACCTTGCAGACGAGTGCAAGCAGGCTGCTGCAGCAACCTGCTGAGGAGGAGCTGGGAGCAGGGAAGTGCAGGGCTGCAGGGAACCTCCCTGTCCTGCAGACATTCATCCTGGGACAGCCTCTGCACTGCCACACGTGTTGGAACACAGGTTTGGAATCCCAGTTTCTTTGTCCTGCCTGGTTCCCCAGGCACAGCTCCTTACTGAAGGAGAGAAGATTGCTCAGTGTCCGGGACACTTCTCACCTGCACTGGAATCCTCTTGGCAATATCGAGGATGAGCTCCACGTTTGCATAGTTGTTGTTGTTGGGTCCTCCCGGGACGGGCACGTAGTGATCTGCCATTTTAATGTACTCTGCAAACACACAGGAGGTCCCATTTAGGCTGCAAATCTAACAACAGGACTTGGCCTAAAATTCTCCTTTTCCCCAGGCTGAGCCCCCCCAGCTCCCTCAGCTGCTCCTCACAGGGCTGCCTCCCTGGGAAGCGCCGATCTGCCCCAGAACACCCCAATTCTGGCAGATCAGGTGGACACTCCGCTCCTTGCACCCCCAGGGCTGTGCAAGGAGGAGGCTGTGACCCTTCCTTCCCCTGCTCTCCAGCTCATCTGCATTGGCTTTCAGGTCCTCAGGGGTGACCATGACCACGAACCTGATGGCCCTCTCGTTGCGGAACATCTCGTAGGACCAGCGCCGGATGGACCTCATGCACTTCACTGCTGCAATGCCATTATTCGCTATCAGGACCTGGGTGCAGTAGAAGCTGGGATGAAATAGAGTCTAAATAGCACAAAACCATAAACAACCACGAAAGCAGTTTTTTTTCCCCCTGCCCAGTTTTGGGCCGTGCAGTTTCCTGAGCCAGCGTCCAGTTCATGGCCCATCTGTCAATTCGGAGAGCAGCTCTTGTTTCACCCTAAAATTTTAATGTGTTACGTCTTGGTTGGATTAAAGAGCAGAAGGACTCAAATCAAATCATTATTTATTTTTAAATACATTTCTTAATGTTTTTCCAGTCTACTTTTGTTATATCTGTCTATAAATCCTTCTGTATCAGCAGAAGTTTTCTTGCTCACCCACTTTTTTTTCCTTATTACATTAAGGTTAAATAGTGAGATGTTTATTTATCACATAGAAAAGGGAAACACAATGATTCCAGGCAGAAGCACAACTTCCAAGCTCAGGAATATCAGTAATTTGATACCCGCCATGTACAGCCTTGGAGAGAGACAAGTCACAGCTCCAGAAAGGAGCTGTAATATGCTAAAAAAGGTCAGGAATTTACCTTTTCAATGACTTTATTCCCTCCAAAACGAGTAACAAACTCTGCTGGGGAAGCCACGGTGAAATCCCGCTGCACATCCACCTTCTTCCTGTCCCGGCCTTGCTTGACAAGATGCAAACCAGACATGCTGGGCCTGAGGAAATGGGGGGAGACACAAACAACCTGTCAGTGCAGCTGCACACCAGTGAAAGAAAGATGTGAATAATCTGGAAGTTCTCTTTGACCACATTCCCCAAGCAGATGAGCAGAACCCCTCCTTGCCTCCAGACCCACGCGGCCTGGTCCTCAGTTTTACAGGGATGACTCCTTTTAAACTACTTTTCAGTTATTTCCACGCAAAATCCAGGTTATCGGGAAAAATTCCAGCTATGCCGAAATATAAATAGGTAAAAATATGTTGCTGCCCCACGCAGAACAACAATGCTCCACCAGATTGCTTTCAATCCATCTAGAGAAGCTGGAAACAGCAGTGATTTCTGGCTTTGGCAAAGTAAACCACAAAGATCAGGCTCCATAAGGAAATCCTCTTGGGAAGCACGGCAAATTTATCTCCAGGTGCAAATGAGAGACTCAGACAGGCTACGGAAATCATTTTCCAAGAGTTTTCCACCACCCTGTCTTTAATATCTTCCTCAAAAGCTCTGAGAGCCAGAGGACAAATTAATCACGTTACTCCCACTACAAACACAGAAAGCCAATTTTGTGCCTGCCAAGACCAACCCCGTGTCCTGCCACAGCCCTTGTGTGTGGGAATGGCACAGTCCCTTCCCCTCCTTCTGCCTCAGCTTCCACAGCAACAGCCCGGGGATAGATCACCCTTTGGCTTCGATTTGCTGAAGTCTACAGAGCTGAAACCGTGAGAGGAAATTCCAGGGGAAAGCACAGAGCTGCTCCTCACCCCGAGTGCCTGCCGTGGCGCAGCACGACTGGGAATGAACGAGACACTTCTGATTTCACAGGCCCTGAAGCTTCACCTCTCTGCTCACCCCACAGCTTACTTGTTTTTACTGTATTTACTGCGTTTTCCCTAACAGTTTCCCTTCCCAGGAACACGGGGAAGCCCTTACCCTGCCAGGGGCAGGATGACAGAACCCTTCTGTAGGAGAATGAGGATTGGGAAGCTCAGCTCAGAGCTTTGGAAAGCCCCTGGTCACTGGCAGATGTGTGCCCAGGAGCCCTCTGGATGGAACCTCTGGCCTAATCAGCTGCTGAAGGGCTGCTCCATTGAGAAATCCCACTGGGAAGTGGGATGGACACAGAAATGGCTGTGCTAAGTCAGTCCAATTCCATCCAGTGGAGTATCTTATCTCAGAGAAGAGCAGGGAGCTGACAGCCAGAGAAAGGCAAAGAACAAGCTCTGTGTGCACAGGTTCATCCCCTCATACTTTCCCTTCTTCCAGACATTGTCACTAAACTTAGAACGTGTCCCTGTGAGCAAAAGTTCACACACTCCTGTGAACTCAGCCTGGGAACACAGGGACAGGAGCCAACAGAAAAGAAAGAGAGCAAATGAGTTAAGGTTGAATTTCTGCTAAATTTGTGTCTTTAGGGGGTCAGAGTCTTCATGGCAAGGAAGGAGCACAGTCCAAGGAGTGAGAGAAGTTTATGCACTGCAGGTTTATTGAGAGCAGTCTCAACAAAAATAGGAAGAGATAAAAATCCCGAGAATTTGTGAACATGTTTAAATACGAACCGTCCCACCAAGAAATTACTACACACAAAGGTACTGCTACAGGCAAAATGCCAACAGAGCCTGAGGTTCATCATCCAGAATGCAACAAACACTTGTTTATAAACAAGTACAGTTTGATTTCTGAGCATGCCAAGAACATTAAGTTTATTTATCAATAATCACAGGCTGCACATTGTAATCAAAACAGAAGAGTTGGGGGTTTTTTGCAGGATAAGATGAGGTAGAAACTGGACAGCAAGGAAACACAGAGCTCTAAACAAAACAGAATAAATGCTGACTTAGTGACTGCCATCCCTATTAACCACATGCTCACAAGTGCAACGTTTTGTGATGGAGGAATTTTCAAAATGCTTTTCTATCCTTCAGAGCTCACAGGGGGTAGAAGTTGTGCAGAACCTCCAACTTGAGCAGCCCTGATCCCCCAGCTGAGCTGCATCCCGGCACCTTTGTCCAGAGGCTGCAGGCACGGAGAGCCCGCAGGCTCTGCCAGGCTCCAGAGGATAAAATGAACACCGAAAGCTCGGTGAGCACCTCCAGCACAGAGCCCAGGCAGGAGGAGACAGGCGGGTCTGTGATTCTTACCTTTGCAGCATGTGGTACCTCATCTCCTGACTCTGCTCCGCAGAATCCTCCATGCTGAGCGCAGGAATTATTGGATCTCAGGCTCCTCTCTGCAGCTGCAGCTCCTCGATTTTGCCAATTCTGCAGCTCGAGGAGAAGCCGCAAAGAGCCTCACGCGTTTCTCCTTCAGGCAGCGGCGCTTCCCCGACCGCTCCAAATCCCTTCACCTTTGTCCCCGGCTCCCCCCACGGCCGTGTCAGCGCTCCCGTGACGCAGCGGGCGAGGGGAGCAGCCTCCCTGCTGTCACCCGGGGGAGAGCAGCTGATCGGGGAAGGGAGAGAAGCAGCCAC
This sequence comes from Edolisoma coerulescens, assembly GCA_013397115.1. Classification (NCBI taxonomy): domain Eukaryota; kingdom Metazoa; phylum Chordata; class Aves; order Passeriformes; family Campephagidae; genus Edolisoma; species Edolisoma coerulescens. The sequence goes on from VWZW01003158.1 coordinate 111,533, forward strand.
AGGTTACGTAAGGAGCTTTAACGCTGGCCCCGCTGCGGCGGCTGCACGGCGGCTGCTCCGAGCCACGGGAACCCCGGGATGAGCTCCCAAACCAGGGGCGCGCTGGGAATGGGGCGCGCAGCTCCCCACATCCTCCGGCAGCACCCACGGGGATGTGGGACCCACGGGGATGCGGCACCCAGGGGGATGTAGCACCCACAGGGATGTAGCACCCACGGGGATGTAGCACCCACGGGGATGTAGCACCCACGGGGATGCAGCACTCACGGGGATGCTGCTCCAGGAGCAAGTGAGCACATCCCCGGCTGCGGGCTCTGTGAGGGCTCTGCGACCCCAAGAATTCAGTCCACTTGTAGGATTTAATCTGGGGTTTTTGGCAGGGGTGGGGAGCTGACAGGGACAGCGTTTGCAGGGCTGCAGAGAGGAATGCCAGAGGCAGCTTGTGCAGGCACGCAGACACAGTGTGACAGAGCTGGCAGATCGAGCTGGACACCAGCCTGGGAGCTGGGAGACCCTGGACACGTCACTTCAGTTTTCTGTGCCTGTTTCCCACCTCTAAGATGGAGATGAGATCACTCCACGTGCTGGAAGAATAAATATCCTCACCAGCAAAGTGCTACAGCATGGCAGTAACATCAGTAACATCACTGGAGCAAGGAATAATGTTTACTCAGTACCAGAATCATGGAATATCCTGAGCTGGAAGGGACCCACAAGGATTATCAAAGTCCAGCTCCTGGCCCTGCACACACAAAGACATAAATTGCAAATTTGGGGGTAGAGACAGGATAAGGAAGGGCAGTGCCCTGATGGTAAACCCTGGACTGGAACTAGGCACAGCAGCTGAAATTTTTTAAATCTGGGGATATTTGGGTCTGTCCTGGTGTAGGGCCATAGCCAGGCAGCACAGCTTTGATTTGGGGCACAGGATCCCAAAATGCAGCCAGCCAGGAGGGGATCACTCAAAAAAGGAACAAGTGTCCAGGGGAGAAGTGCCAGGTTAAGCTGGTGACAGGAGGTAACCTCCCTCCCTGAGGGGCCGGGGGCTGAGGCCAGGACAGTGACATGGTGACATGGTGACATGGGGAGGGGCAGCAGCAGTGCCATGGGCTGCCAGCTCCGGGCACATCCAGGGACCAGGAGGGAACAGGGACAGCACTCACTGTGCACACAAACCTCACCAGAGCCAAGGGATCCCAGGGGGAGAGCAGAGTTTAACAAACAGGAACACCCCAGCGTGATGCACCGACCCCAGAACTCAATGCCTCTCCCTTGCCAGCCTTTACTCCTCTCGGAAGAGCAAACTGCCCAACCATCAGGTACCCCACAAATCCCCCACTTAATTCATTCCTAAAAACCCCACCCACAGCCCCTACTCCAAACAGGTTCTGCCCATTGTGGCTGCAAGGAAACAAATCTGCAGGCAGCTTGATGTGGCACTGTTAAAAACATCCCCTGTGCCTTCCGCCGGCTGAATCCGCTGCTGTGAGAGAAATGGCCACGATTTGCTGCTGCAGGAGCAAACCCAGAGGAGCAGCTCCAGCACTGGTTAAAAATACTCACTTCTGCCAGCTGAATTCGCTGCTGAGAAATCAATGGCCACGGTTTGCTGCAGCATCCCTACAAAAATAAGCTCCACAAGGATGTGTCACCGGCTCAGGCTGCCCATCCAACACACACACACACACAGGCTGCACAGAGCTCATTTCCTGCAGGCAGTGCTCCTCCATCCCCGCTATCCCACGGAATCCACCGGAATCCACCGGAATCCACCGGAATCCACCCCTCCTCGGCACCCAGGCCGCTGCCAGACAAAGGGAAAGGCTGCGCCTGCTCCTCTCTTGCAGCCTCCAAGGAAAAGCCTTTCCTTCGGGACACGTACCTGAGGCACATCCCAGCCAGGAGCCGGCACTGGTCCCAGCACTGCCACATGCCAGGGGCTGTCGGAGACGGCGCCGTGTATTCCAAAGGCAGGGATGCATGAGCTGCCTGCTGGGGAAGGCAGCCCGGAGCAGACTGCAGCACACACACACACACCCCCTCCCCAGAGAAAGGCTTGGGGATTGTTTCCCTCTGGATCTGGCCTGGGAAGGGTGTGGAAAGGGCAGCTCTCCCCGTCCATTTGGGCTCTGTGTTTTGTAAATATGATGAGAAGAGGTATTCGATCTGGGTGATAAGGCTCAGGCAGCTGAAGCCTCCCTGAGATCTGCTCCACTTTTAGCTCTGCCCGTGCATCCTATTTCGCAGGAAGGCAGAGGGAAGGAACAAGCAGAAATGCTGTCCAGCGAGGGATGCAGAATTCCACAGCTGGAATAAATGGTTCCCCACGCCTCAGGTAACAGGCACTGGAGGCACTCAATCAAAGACAGTTTTGCCCATGTTTTAAAGAGCCAGAATTGGTTTGAACACAGACCAAAACCAGGGCTTCACCTAGAGATCAAAACAAATGAAACTTGACTCAGCTCTGACAATGAATGGAGCCTCAGGATTTCAGGAAATCAAATAAAGGATGCAGCACAGAACAAAACCAGCCCTCTCTGCACTCCCTGGTAGATAACTTCCCTTCCATGCTAACACAGAATTCCAGCATCAGTCCAGGCAGGTCTTTGGCCTAAAGCAGGAATTTTTACAGAGCCCAAGTGGGTACAAACTTCCAGGATTCCTCCCAAATAACCAAGTGCCAACAGTTTGCCAGACATTCCTTTTGCTACCCACACACCTGGCTGTTTATCTGCCATGCTGGATGCATTTGGAATTGGACCATTCCCAGAGTTCACAGCCCAAATCACTGAGGTTCCTTGCAAGTCCAAAAGCAACACCCTGACACTCAAAATACCCAGTGAATCCAAACATCAATCCAAACAAACAGCCACGTTTAAATCAGATCAATATCCATACTCCAGTTCCTAAACCTACGAAGTACCGAAAGAGCTTTACTTTTACATCCTCATGAAGTATAAAATTCCACATGTTCCTGGAGCAGCAAACAGCCCAACACTCCCCAGGTCAAGCCCTGGCACCAAGAGTGAACAACAACAACAGCAGCACAAGATAGTTCTGCACCAGGGAGTGGAGCAGAATTGGAGTCCCTGGCAGGGAGCCCTCCCCGTGCTCTTTGACAAAGTTCGGGTGTTGAACAGATCTGATCTGCAGGAACATGAGAATGGACCTTTTTAAACCAGAGTTAGGGGGTAATGTGGAGGAGTTTCCCATTAAATTTACCCAAAGTAAGAGATTCGTTATCTTTCAGTTAGAGGGATCAGATAAGTGAGCACGTGGGAGACGCTGGCACGCTGTGGTATCTCAGCCAGGGAATCTCTGCAAGATCTCCCAACAAATGACTGAATTTAGAGAGGACATTTCCCCTGTTAAGTGAGGTTAAAAACACCAAAATAAGAATACAGCTTCTGAGAGGTATGCAGAGGAGAAATCTTTACAGTGTGTTTGCTCAGGAAGCAGAGCAGCTTTCAGAGAAGGACGGAGCTGCAATTCCCACGTTATCAGAACAACCAGGCACAGCCACGAGTCCAAACCATCTCCTCTTCTTTCAACAGAGAAGGAAATTAACTTTTCACTCCAGGTGGATGAAGTTCATGGCCTTAAACTGAAGGAGGGCAGGTTTAGATTAGAAATTAGGCAGAAATTCTTCCCTGTGAGGATGCTGAGGGCCTGGCACAGAGTGCCCAGAGAAGCTGTGGCTGCCCCATCCCTGGAAGCACCCAAGGCCAGGCTTAGATAGAGAAAGGTGTTCCTTCCACACAGGTCACCCTACACAGAACCCTCAGCAGCAGAGGCAGAGCCAGAGGAGGATCAGGCCCCTCAGCAGGACCCTGCAGATGGCCTGGAGCAGCAGGACTCCATGGAGAGAAATCCTCTGTGGTGCAGCCGGAGCGGCCCCGCAGACCCCACGGCACATCTGTACCCCCTGCCCACGGCTGGGGTGAAACCACAGCAGCACCAACAATTTCACAGGATCAATGCTCCACAGTGCAGCCTCCCAACCACAAACTGCTGGGCTGGAAGGGAGTTTTTTTAGATTCAGAAGAGGCTCAAAAGGATCTTTCATTACGTCCAGGACGCTGTGCAGTCAGTCTAGGGCTGGTTTCTAAGCAGGCACCTTGTCCCAGTGCCAGGCTGGGCACGCTCAGCCACTACTGTCCAGGCTAAAATTGAGGAATTTGTCCAAATTTCCTTTAGTAGGTGATTAGTTCTGCTTAAGCATCTCCACAATTTATTGAGACAATACACTGAGAAGTCCAACCAGTGTTAGGAGCAAAGGGATAAACTCTGTGGGCTTCATATGAGGTAACAGCTGAACTCCATCCAAAAATTTGGCTTTCAGCTGATACAAGTGGATTGTCAGGTGACTCCGTACACCCATGTCACTGCTTATGAAACCAGAGCCCTGTTGTACAAATACCAGAAGACATCCAGGTTTTGTTCTATTTTAAACAAGAATTTGATACAAGATACCGTCTTGGAAGCTCGAAATTAAATTTAGCAGTAATCAAGAACAATTTATTAAACAAAACAGACAGGCCCAAAGTACTTTCCAAGTGGCATTTATGGAGGAGTTCCTTAATCCACCACTAAAACTTCAGAAAGGAGCAGAGCAACTCTTTAACAGCTCACCACAATACAAGGAAAACTGTATCCCAGCAGGACTGGTTGGAAGTGCTGATGGAAACTTTTGAACTCAGAGAAAACACAGGCAATAAAAAGGAAAAAATGGCATGCTTGGTTTTATTATTTAAAGGTGCAAAATGCAGCAAAGACCCTCTGAACACTCAGTCTGTGTGGTTGCTCTGCCCACACACCAGTTTTTAAGCGCTGATGTTTCACACAGCAGTTCAAGGTTCATTCTCAGAGCACGACTTTCTCAACCCTCCAGAGCAGCAGCCAGCTGGCACAGCTGAAGGTCTCCACGGATCTCCAGAGGCAGGAGAGCCCGTGGTGCACAACCTGTCCCAGCAAGAGGGTCTTTGGAAACAGCATAAACACTTCCCAAGATCAATAAGGTGCCCTCACAAACCCTCTGGCAGATGAGTAAATCCTGCATTTTAATCATAATTGTTCCCTGAGAACTGCTCTGCAGCAAAGCCCCTCACCTCAAACATGAGCCACCTCTCTTTTTATCCTGTGGGAAAATCACCAGAACATATGGAAAGATTTTTTTGGCAACTTCTTCCAAAAGATATGCTCCCTTGGAGCTGCACCTTGTGTGACCCGCTGGCCAAAGTGCACAGAACTCCCTGTGAATTTACCTTTACCACTCTACAAAGTGTGGTGCCTTTGTGGTCACCAAAAGGAAGCTGGAAGCAAGAGCACCTCTGTTCCATTAACTGACTGTCACAGAGTGACTCCAGGCAAGCTGCTGAACTTGTCTTTGCTGTTGTCTTTGTCTCAGTTTCTCCATCTGTAAACATGATTTAGAAATCTTCTGATGAAAGGGACAACCATCCTGAAAAGTATTTCAACTCATCTGAGTTTATCTTAGGAAAACAGCCCATAATGCCGTAACTTTTTTTATTTGAATTGGCAATTCTCTCCAATTTAACTCAAAAGTCAAGTGCTCCCCAAAGTGACTGCCAAAGTAAGCAGGTTACAACAGAGGTGCCCAAGGTTGCACACCCATTGCACTGGGGCTCTCTGGTGCCAGGAACTGTCCCACAAGCTTCTTGCTCTGCTATTGTCCACTTACACACTTGTGGTTAGGTGCTCATCCAACTTCTTCTGTTCCTAAAATATATCTAGTTACAGTTTCCTGCTTCAAAATCACCTTCTGTGCTGCCAAACCATGACAACTGGCAGGCTCTGGAAAGGTAACCCTCTGTAAATTTGCTTTAAGGTTTTACATCGGTTGTGCAGGTGCCAGATGGTTGAACATGCCCAGCAGCCTGGCCATGACAGCTCTGTCAAGTACAGACCAACATCCCCCCTCTGCCCCAGCCTGAGGGTACTGTGTGTTCCCTGAAGTGGGAAGGGAATCACCAAAAAAAGGAGAAATTACAATTCCTTCATCTGCACAAGCCAAGAAACCAGTAATACACAAGAGCAAGGATTAGCTGGTTGTGTAAACATCAACTCCTGGTCAGTAAACCTTTCTGGAATCAAGCATTCCTCCAAAAGCCACAAAGCAAAGGTAGGGAGGGACTGTCCAGTGAAAACTGGAGTGGGATTCACACTGTCCTGGGTGTTCCTGGAATGGGATGGCACAGGCAGGAAGAGCAGACCTCCTGGAATATGGCAAACAAATGAAGGACACGTGGGAGAGTGAAGCAAGACTGACCAAGAAACTGTGATCTGTACATGAAAAGTGCCCAGAGTATAGCAGGGAAAATCCAACAGGCACATCCCACTAGTGGAATGCACATCAGCAACACCTAAAAATAAAGGGGCCTTTGGACAAGGAAACACCATCACCACAACCTCCAAAGCCCAGCTCACGGCTCATTCACAAAGAATCAGGAGTGGGGCAGCCCTGAGACCAACCCTGAGCTCAGGCAGCAGCAATCACATTAAATCTTGGCTTCTCACCACATCAAAGGACTCCAGTTTTTACTAGAACCACCACAATTTTCTCTATCCAAACCAAAAAAATTCCAGTATGGAGCCATTGATCCTACCCACTGCCAATTCTTTGGCTACATTTAAAGCAGCAAATCCCATGCAAAGACAAAATAAGCAAATATTGTTCTTGCTCTCAACAAACAGGGCCCAAAAAAAAAACCACACACAAGTGAAAACTTTAAAAACATCTCAGTGAGGACATTTCCATTTTCTGAAAGCCAGGGCGACACAGACAGTACAGGCAAGGTGCTTAAGGAATTTAGGCACAAATATTTCACTAAAACCAAAGGAAAACGGAAGGGTTTGATACAGATAAACATACAAGAGGTCATTTAGAAACAGAATGCTGGAGCGTGTCTTGGCACAACAACAACACTTGAAGCCAAACATGGGTATAAAGCTGAACCTTTGGATTATCTTTAGAATTGACAGAGTAAAAAGATCAGAGAATTACTTATCCATACCTCATGTGGCTGGCCAGGCCATCCTGAGCGTTTGGAAGTCCGAGGTCCGAGAGGGAATCGGAGCAGACGGACACAGGGGACAAAGACCTCTCCTTCTCCTCCAGCAGATCGAGTTTCACCAAGGAGCTGGTCTCATCTTCCGAGTTATCCTCTGACACGGAGCCAATAATGAAGCGGGAGTGAGCGTTCATGTCCAGGGCTTTATTGGCTGGGGAAGACTCCTCCATGGCTCCCACCAACTGGGCTCTCAACACTGGGAGGGGCAAAAGAAAGGAAAAAAACCAGACCTGAGGTGAATACCTGCCCTTGGAGGACAAAGAGGAGGACAAAGCAAGGTTCACTGATGGGAAATGCAATGTTAAAAGGTCAGAGCTGAACCCTGAGCCCAGGATCAAAAACGGCTCTGCTCTAAGCATTTAATTCTCTGTTTGCACAAGGACTCTGAGATCCACAAGCTGCAGAACCTCCCACCTTAAGACAAAGCTGCAGGAGTCACTTAAAGGAAAAAAAAAATCCACCAAAAAAAGCCCACACACCAGACCCAAAACCTATAGACAAAGGCAGGGAACTCTGAGTATCAAAAATCGTAGGATCAGAGAATCCCTGACTGGTTTGGTTGGAAGGGACCTTAAACCTCATCTCATCCCACCCCCAGCTATAGGCAGGGACACCTTCCACTAGACCAGGTTACTCCTGGCCTTGGACACTTCCAAGGATGGGTCTGAGCATTCCAGTATTCCAGCAGGGAATTAAAGCATTTTCTTCAAAATTAAAAAAATAATTGCAACTGAGAAAGAGCCACGAGAGATGTGGAAAACAAAGGAACACCCCATAGCACAAAGGTGGGATGGGGAATAAACATTTGATACTCCCTGCTCTGCCTGACTTTGCTGCATTTATCTGACAACGACACCCAGCTGGAAACACATCATTCGGAAATGAGGAATGCACTAACCTCTTGTTATCCGTGCAATCTGAGCAGTTAGCCACTTCCAAAACGAACTGGAAAAGAAAAGAATTAGGAAGTAAACATTAGGGTTATAATGAAGCATATTCCATGTGTGTTTTCCTGTTCATACCACCAAAACCGTCCTGAAAAAACCACAGGCACACCACGGACTGGCTCGCTTGCTCCAGGTACAGATCAACCCAGGAGCTGAACCTGCAGTGCCCAAGTCCAGCTGTGGCACCTCCTGTTGGTCCATCCTTCTGGAATCTTCCGAGAGACCCGACTGTCCCACCTGCCACTTTTGTTTCTGAAAGGAACAACGGGTTGTGCCAGCACCATCTACTCATATCAACTGTCAACTTCCGCACCTGATTCCAGCTGAATCCCAAGGAATAAATCCCAGTGAAAACCCCATCAGCCCTGCTAATCACAGCCTCGTTATGCCAAGCACAAGGATGCAGCACGATCAGCTCGACAGGAACGCGACGGCACAAAAACCTGGCCCGTGGTGTCACACAGATGGGACGTGGTGGTGCCTTTAACGAGGGCCCAGACAAGCATTTATAGCCAGAGCAATCCCCAAACACCACGCTCCTGCTTTCCATCAGTAACTGAGAATTAAAAACTCATCCGACTGGCTCATGCACTTTTGCCATGAATGTACTTGACTGAATTATTTAGATCAAATCCTGTGTTGACATCACTCCTCCCACAAACTCCAGTTGCCCTGGGGCCACGGGCACTTCATTTGACAGAGGCATCATTAACCATTTTGTAACTGAAAGCCACAAACATCTGTCTGACATGGACATTAAAAGCATTAAAAAACCCTTTTTTGAGGGCAGGGATCAGAAGAAGGGGAAGCATGACCAGAAAGTCTCCCTGTCCACCTGTGATGTGCAAACTAAACCATGCAGGGAGATTTCTTCACCTGAGGTGCTCAGATAGCACAAATCCAATTTTATTTGTGCACACAAAGATGCAGACAGTATTTACATGAATATTTATCCTGGCATCAGATCACTCCTAAAGATTTTCATCCAGGCAGATTTACTGTTGGCACAGTCACCAGCGCCGAAGAGGCTGGGATGCAGCCAAACTAACTTCAACCCCACTTCATTGAAGAAAAACCTTTTCTAATTTCAATAACTAATAGATTAATAAGCAAGCTTCAAGGCTTTGTTTTGTTTTGTTTTTTGGAAGCAGAGGAACAGGAAGTGAAGTGTTTCACTCAAGTATTCCATGAGAAACCATCCACCCAAGGCCGTGCGCTGCCACGCTCACACAACTTCACTCCAACACCTTGTTCGTCCAATTCAGTCCCAAAAATATCAGGTGTTATCCATGAAACCCCGCTCAGACCCATTTCCCAAGGCACTTCCAAGCCCTGGGAGCCCAGTCCCACCACCAGGAGTTCCGCTGGGGTTGTGCAATCAGCGTTGGGCTGAGTGATAAGCTCGGCTTGTTCTCAGCACGCCGAGAGTCCTCGTTCGTATTTAAATTAATTTCAGCATTGTCTGGGGCTAAATTACACAGGGGCTTTCTCCGAGATCCCCTCACCAAAGCCCCTGGGTTTCAGTGCTGTGAATGGAATGCACAAGGCTGTGCACTGCACGCTGGTATACTGTATATATAGAAATATAAAGGTAAATGTTATATATATATAACTATAGAGGTGAATTACATATAAATATAGAGGCGTATTACATACACAAAAATACACTTATATTATCTATACAAGTAGAGAGGTATATTTTATATCTACAAATACAGAGGTATGTTATATATGTACAAATTAAGGGGTATGTTATATATGTACAAATAAAGGAATATATCATATATATACAAGTAAAGGTGTATATTATATTTATGCACCTCTGCATGTAGTATTGGCTCTCTGAAACGCAGCTGCCACAGCTCCATTTTTACACAAGCACCCTGAATTCAGCTCAGCACCAAGATCAATTCGAGTGCCACGAGCCACTGCACACGTACTGTTTGTCTTAATAATGCTGAACTGGACCCTAAAACCCCAAATTATCCAGATCCTCAGCTGTGCACAGCCCCTGCACTCCCTTCTGCAGGGGCCAACAGCCTGTCAAACAGGTAACTTCTGCAGAGACTGAGAAAAACCTGGAGTTTATGGAAGGATGAAGATTGAGAGCTCGATCCTGTGAGGATGTAAGGACAGGTGACAGCACTGAGCCTGCTCAGCTGCAGAAATACCTTTAGGCACATCTGGATCTACACAGCCTGAGCCTCGCTGTGCTTCCTTCTCCCAGGAAATCAGCTCCCAGCTCTGCAGGTATCCAGGCATTTAACACCAAACCGTGTCCGTGCTAAGAGCGATGGAAACTCTGCAACCCAAACTGAGGAGGTGCCGTGTCTGGTTTTGCCCGAGGTGAAGCAAACCCCACGTCACCCCTCCACAGCTCTGCTGTACCATTAGTCACATCTTTGGCTTGACAGTGCAGTGCACTTGTAAGAATACCAGACTTTAGAAGTTTTGTAACAGCTTCACTTTAAAATCGCTTTTAATATTGTAAAATACGCCCAGACACGAAATTTGGGCAATGACAGCTGGAAATTAAAGTTTCTTATTTTTCTCTAAACCACCCCATTCTGAAGACAAACCCACAACTGAAGGGAACATCAGTATTTCAGTGGGCTCTTTCAAAGAATCAGAGTAACGCTTCTACAACATTGATACGGCACATAAAAAGGAAATCAATAAAACTAGTTGTATTCAAATGTCTCCAGATTAAAGCCCAGGGAGCTGTGGGATTGCTGATCAACACGAATCACTTCTAAATGCCAAAATGGATTTGTGCTCTCACAGCCCTACCTGGAGGAACACAGCAAACGACGGAGCAAAAAAAAAAGGTAAAACCAAATTAAAACAGAGTCGCTTCTCCAACATAAACCAACCAGCAGTGTGCTGACCTATACCAGGGCTGGGGGGGCAGTTCCAGGTCGGGAGAGGGTGAAGTGCTGGTTCCTGCTCCAGAGGGTCCCCAGCTCTGGACACCCCTTCGTGGCTCCCCGGCTGCGCTGTTTTAACGCCCCCACGCAAGCGCTGAGCCCGGCGCGGTGCCGGCTCCACCTGAGCCTGCCTCCTGGTTAATCATTGGGCATTGCCTCACTCCCGGCCAAAACGGCCTCGGCACACACCGAACACCCCGGGAGCTCCTGTAGGAAAGGCTCCTCGCCAGCTCTGCGTCCACGGCGCGCGACCGGGGGCGGTTGGGCTCCACGGCGCAAGAAGGATCCAAAGCTGTTGGAGAGTGTCCCAAGGATGGCGAAGGGTCTGGAGGGGCCTCTCGAGGAGCACTGGGTTTGTTCAGCTGGAGGAGACTGAGGGGACACTCACCGGGGGCTGCAGCTCCAATTTCTGCCCCCTGAGACAGGCACAGGACCCGAAGGCACGGCTGGAGCTGTGCCAGGGCAGGGTTAGGCTGGGTATTAGGAGAAAAACAACTACCTAGAACTTTCCACCTGTGGATGTGGAATCACAGAATCATGGGATATCTGAGCTGGAAGGGACCCCCAGGATCACCCAGCCCAGCTCCTGGCCCTGCACAGACACCCCAACAATCCCACCCTGGGCACCCCTGGCAGCGCTGTCCGAACGCTCCTGGAGCTCTGGCAGCCTCGGGGCCGTGCCCATTCCCTGGGGAGCCTGGGCAGTGCCCAGCACCCTGTGAGGGAAGAACCATTTCCTATTATCCAGCCTAAACCTCTACAGAGACCAAAATAAGAGCCTGTATTTACAGCTATCCCAGTTTGCTAAAACACTCGAGACTGTCTAAACCCCACTGTCTTTGAGAGAATTTGGCATCACTTAAACAGTTTGCTGAATATTTCCTGCCTGCTGAACTGGAACAGACTCCACTCACGCTTCGGATACTTTCTAACACAGTACTTCTTCCCATTTCAAACTTTTTAAAGAATATTTAAGAGAAGGGAGAGGCAAGAGCAACAATTTGGTTGGTTCTGCCAATTTGCTTTTAAAACTTCACTGGTTTTGAGCATCCCAGGGTTGCTCTCAGCCCCTCGGCAGAACCAGACCCAAACTCTTCCCCAGGATTCTGAAATCCCCCCGGGGATGGAGAAGAATGAGATGGAGGAGGGATGCCCCGGGCTCCAGCCCCGGAGCTGCAGCCCTCAGGGATGCTCGGTGCCGGACTCGCCGCCGCCCACGTGTTGTTCCAGGGTGCGGGGGGACCGGCGAGGCCACGCGAGCGACGGGACCGGCGGCACCGGGGGCGGCACCGCCCACGCTGGCCCGGGCGGAGCGCGTGGTACCGGGAGGGAGCCGGGCGGCGGCTCCTCC